>JAABKJ010007260.1:0-21120 GCA_011634705.1 Andricus grossulariae
AAGAAAACCCCGAGAAAAATAACTTCCTTACCCACTCCCTGCTTCGCTAAATAGTAGAACACATTACTACAACGATGTTGTCGACGACAATTTCTTTCTTTTTATTTTTTCATGAAAAATAGAATTTTTTTCGAAAAAATCTAGCTGTACCGAAAGTCTCTATACTCTTTAGAGTCTGTATACAAAAAAATCAGACAAAATGGCTTCACCGTTTGGCCTCAATCCTATTTTTGCGATTTACACTCGATTTCCAGGGCCCTTAAAGCTGCACCCCAGGAAAAAGTAAGTTAAAAATTTTTCGTACATGCGTGTACCAGTGAGGTACGATTGATTGGCTAATTACGAGTACAATTGAATTGTAATTCAAATAAGAAAATCAAAGAATTGAAGATAAGTTAATTGTTTGTGAGGAATTTCGAGAATTCAGAAGAGTTCAGAGAATTCCGAAGAATTCAGAGAATTCCGAAGAATACAGAGAATTCAGAGAACTTAAAAGAATTCAGAAGGATTAAGAGAATTCAGAAGAATTCAGAGAATACAGAAGAATTCAGAGAATTCAGAAGACTGCAGGGAATGCAGAAGAATTCCGAGAATTATGAATTTAGAGAATTCAGATAAATGTAGAAGGCTTCAGAGAATTCAGCAAAAATTTAGGGAATTCAGAAGAATTTATAAAATTAAGAACAATTTAGAGTATTGAGAATTCAGAGAACTCAAAAGGATTCACGGAGTTTAAAAGAATTCACAGAATTCGAAAGAATGTAGAGAATTTTTAAATAATTCAGAGAACTCAGAAGAATTCAGGGATTCAGAAGGATTCAGAGAATTCAGAAGAATTCAGAGAATACAAAAGAATTCAGAGAATTCAGAAGACTACAGGGAATTCAGAAGAATTCGGAGAATTATGAATTTAGAGAATTCAGATAAATGTAGAAAATGAAGAAAAATTCAGAAAATTGAGAAGAATTCACAGAATTAAAAACAATTTAAAGAAGTCAGCAGAAATTTAGGGAATTCAGAAGAATTTAGAAAATTAAGAACAATTTAGAGAATTGAGAATTCAGAGAACACAAAGGAATTCACGGAGTTCAAAAGAATTCACAGAAATCGAAAGAATGTAGAGAATTAAAAAATATTTAAGAGAATACAAAAGAATTTAGAGAATTCAAAAGATTTCTGAGAAATCGAAAGATTTCCGAGAATTCAAAACATTTCAGAGAATACAAAAGAATTCAGAGAACTCAGAAGACTGCAGGGAATTCAGAAGAATTCCGAGAATTATGAACTTAGAAAATTCAGATAAATGTAGAAAATTAAGAAAAATTCAGAGAATTGGGAAGAATTCACAGAATTAAAAATAATTTAGAGAATTTAGAAGGATAGAATTTAAAAAACATTTCCGAAAATTCAAAAGGGTTCAGAGAATTTAAAAGAAGTCAGATAATATATAAGAATTCGGAGAATTCAGGAGAATTCAGTGTACATGTGAATTTGTTTGAATTCTACAGAATTCAAAATACTCGAAGGAAGTTGAAAGAATTCCACACACTCTCGTCAATTACACATGCTGGGACACCCTTTATATAGGCCATAATTCCCCGATATAAGGGAGGTCTATATGGAGGTGTGTGTTTTTGTTTATTGGTCTTTAGCCAATTTCACAGAAATTTAGATTATTTATTATATATATTTCAATTGATCAAACTTACCATTCTAGTATTTTTAATTCATTTTAAAATAAAAATTCAATACATCCTCGACTTTTTTCAAGACTATTCAGAGTGGCCTTTTTTTTTAAACTTCTCACGTGTTATGCTACCGACAGAAAGTTTGGGTACATTTCCTTTGACTGTTTAAAAATTCAAACTTCACTTCAAAACCGAATATCTGTGCAGAAACTGAATATTCGACTTTGTAAGTAGAAACATTTGAAAGATTAGAAAATTTCGCGTCGAATCAGCCTACGTTGAAATTATTTTAAAGCCAAAAGTCCAAGGTTCGTCGTTAACCTTCATTTTTTTATAAAGTGCAACTTCAAATTTCTTTATATTCGAATTATTGCTTCCTATTACAGGAAAGTTTATAATAACTTAAAATTTCAAATCTACTTTTCTGATATATTTCGATATAATTCGACCCCAGGAGCTCGAAAATACAATTGTCGAAAAATATCCGCGTAAATGGGTGTGTCTGATAGGATTTTAAGCTAGATCGGCCATTTAGAAGTAGTTTTTTTTTAGTTTAAAAATTTGTGTATTTATTCACGTCTTCGAGATGCATCGATCGACCTATTGTTGAACCTTTTATGACTCACCAGTAACGATTTATGAAGCTTAAAAAAAATTATTTATGCTGTTTGTCTGAGAAAAACTGTTTCGAGATTAAACATACAACAATATGATATATAGTCTATTTGTTCACATTTCCGAGACGCATCGATTGAGCTATTGTTGTACCTTTTATGACCCACCAGTAGCGATTTATGAAGTTTCAAAAAAATTGATGTATTCTGTTTATATAAGAAAAACTTTGTTCATATAATAAATACTACAGTGCAGTATCTGACATGTTTATTCGCATCTTCGAGCCTCGTCGAACAACCTGTTGACGAACTTCCCGTGACCCCTGATCATCTAGTAATACCGATATATTGATTCAAAAAATATATTGTTTATCTTGTTAATATGAGGAAATCTTTTTTAATATTGGGAATACAACAGCAATTTATGTGATATATTTGTTCGCGTCTTCGAGAGGCATCGATTGCCTAACTAAAGAACCTTTCATGGCCTACCAGAACCTACCTATATCGTTTTTAAATTTCTTAACGAAATTATTTACTTTATTTTTAAGAGGATTTTTTTTAATTGGGAATATAAGAGTATTGTGTTTGGTGTAATTATTTGCGTCTTCGAGACGCGTGGATTGACCTATCCCTACCGGAAATCTAGATGATCTCTAGATGAGATTGTCTAGGAGCACATCATCTAGAATTGACCCCTTTCTAGATGATACTAGACGAATGCTAGACTCAAGAGGGTCGCAGGTAAAACTTACTAGACGCCGCTAGATGAACTCTAGACGAACCCTTGACAAAGCGACCGTCATAAAATTGCCCTAGACGTTCGCTAGAGGAGCTGAGTCTAGAAAGTATCAAGAAATAATCTAGATTTCCGGTAGGGTATCGTTATTCATCCACCTGGTCGCCATTCTGTTAGACTCACGTCCCCATTATGTCCTCCAAAACAAGTCATTCAAAATTCTACCCCGGTAAATCAATTAATCTAGAATTACGTTTCAGTTTGAGCCTTCAGAAATGGCGGTGACCTTGCATGACCTATACTGTCAAACTACCACGCCATTTGGAAAAGATAGACTGGTCGACAATATGCCACTCATCGCCACCAGAATTATCAGGTTAATACTCAAGCTATCACACAGAGATTAGGCGACTGCGAAAGGCTCGGACACCGATTTACTCCTCGAAGCGACCTATTTTAGAGGTCTTTAACTTGTTTCCGCCTTAATAAATTCTGCCAACGTGATCGTACACATTCTATCGCTTCGAATCCCAAAAAAATGCCACACCGGGCAAACCTGCACATTTGTTCGCTGACCGAGCACAGAATGCCCGAAGACCGCAAGACACCTCGGCATACTGTTTAGGCGCGTAACTCCAAAGTCCGTGTAACGAAGACGGTACCTAGTAGCAGCGGAAGCTTATCAAGATGCATTCATATTGTAGCGTCCTCCAGTTACTCGCCATTTTCCCTGGTCAGTTCTTTAAAATTTTTCATAGTCTATGGTGAGATACATCACTGAATTTCGTCGCAGGCACGACGCGAAGGCTTACTAGGCATACCTACAATGCGTGGTGCGCGCTCAAAATATCAGCTGCTATCGTGCTGACATTCAGCTGAACAATAGTGGGTGGCAACACTCCCGTGCTACCACATGTTAGTTAAGTGTACTCCGTGATTTTGTAATAGGGTGGGTGTGTAGTGTGACAGCCGGGCCAGTCAGCACGGACAGTAGCTGGTTAACAAATTAAATAGATGTTTCGATGGAATAAGTGGTTTTATATTTCGAATAAGGATAATCCTCCAGTCCGGCGACGGTGTGGATAAAGTTAAGTACAAATCCTGAGCCTCAAGGGGTTTGTTTATGGTAACAACTCATTCCACTGAAGGCTGCTGTCAGATGACTGTACGTAAGTTGATTTTGTGCTTGACAAAATATTGATTTTTAAATAATTTAACTTGAATTTCAGGTTGAATGCGTGTGATTTTAATTAATTTGTGCGTGGCATAAAATACCATTTTACAATAAGTATCACGATTAAATTATAATTAACAATGAAATTTTCAGAATAAAAAATATTTTTGATCATGAGAAGGATTTTAAGCATATAAAAATTGTTTATTGTTTCTCCTTCACATGGAAAAAATTTTTTGTTCAAAGTGTTACAAAATAAGTGCGCAGCGGCAGCACGACCATCTGCAGACCTATCACAAGGACGAGAGGTATCCGAGCAACCAGGAGGAAATCTGGAGCCGAAGTAATTATTATAGAATAGTAGTACTTAGATTTCTTCATTCTAATATTATCATTAAAATAAGACGATGCTAATAAAATTTATATATTAGTGAAGTAGTAGGCTCCGGAAGCTACGATCATGGTTCCTTAAAGCAACCAATTCCAACGCAACTGGAACGTGTTGACATCCACTTCTTCTCCTGCTGTCCTGGAAGGTAAGCAAGAGCGGAAAAAGTACGCGAGATAACATCGTGAAACACTGTTCCTTGAAGTCAGGTCTCTATCCGCGGATGACCTTACGCAGCAGAGGGGACAGTTGGAGATAAGGGTTTCACCTCTGGATACCTTTTTAAAGCTACCAATCTTAGTAGAATGTTATGAGGAACAGTGTTGACGGACCAGATGAAGTGATCCCTGAAGAACAGCCTTTTTTATCCAGTTTTCCGATGGAATGAGCATGACGCTGGCAAGCGGGAATCTTGTTGAGTTGGCTAAGAAATGAAACGTTCCTACCTCTAAGACAGCCGATTATAAAAACTACAAGATGGATTTTGTAGCCTTGGTAGCCCGTTTTTCTTCCTCTTTTGCCTTGATATTACCATCGGCTTGTGCCAAGAATTCAATCACGTAAATGATCTTTGTCTTCAGATCTTGGAGGACAATATCAGGCTTCGTAGCACTGATACGTTGAATGGTAGAGAATGAGAAATTCCAGTAGATCTTACACTGATCATTCTCCACAACGGAGTCGAGTTTCTCCTAGGCGTATGGCAAGACGGGCAGTAGATCAACACCATAGAAGTACCGAAGATGGTAATATAACACTTTTAGAGCCACATTGTGTCACACTATGTACCCGTAGCGTGCGTACTTTGAGCATCCACTGAGAACATGTCCGAGTGCTTCTGGCTCTTGCTTGCATGCTTTGCAATTGGTATGGCATACAGGTACATTTATTAGGCGCTCGCGGTAAGCTAAAGTGCCTATAAGGCCGTCTTGACAGGCAAAAAGATTCCCTCAGTCGCCGATCTCAATTCAGCAGACTTGAGAAACATATTGGACAGACCCATCGGGAGCTCTTCTCTTCGTATGATGCCGCAGAATTTACCATAAATGGGATTGTCATCATGTTCTCTTAGTAGAAGCGTATTTTCTGCTTTCTGTACATGAATCTTGGGCACCAAAGGTGTTAGTGATTCTGGGCCACGTGTAGTGTCGCTGGAATCATATGGGAGGCAAAGCTCTTCTGCCGCCCTATCTGCGACACGGCATAGAAACGCCACAGCATTGACGACTTCATGTTGATGTACGAGTCGCATAAGAGAATCTGTGCTATTTACAACTGAGCCAGAACCTTTCTTCGATGAAGACACTCCAAGCTTAGCAAGCCTCTACCCCTTTTATCTTGAGGGAGGTATATTCGAGGTACGGAAGATCTAGGATGAACACTTTGATGGATTGTCATCATCTTGCGTGTGCTTCGGTCTAGTTGCTTCAACTCATCGATGTTCCATTTTACTACACCAAACGTGTAGAGCAGTATAGGAATGGCTAGTATATTGGTCGCCTAGATCTTATTCTTCCCAGATAATTCGAAAGCCGAAATTTTTCTGAGAATTTCGCGATATCTTCTTTCAAGGGCCGTTTTTGAAACAGGCACATTTTAGATTTCCGCTTGCGATATTCCAAGATATGTATATGTTTATCCATTATCAAGATGTTGAAGAGTATTTCCGCCCATGAGTTGAACATCCTAATCGTCACGTGATCTTCCTTGGTGTAGGTGGACGCAGGCACACTTGTTCAGTCCGAAGCTCATGACAATCACTTTAGAGTACCTACTTACCGCCTCCATAAGGTTGTTAAGGTCCTCTTTCGAGGAAGCAAAGAGTTTAAGGTCGTCCATGTATAAAATGTGATTAACTTTATATGCTCTTCTGTCCGGCGGGCCACATAAGTATCCAGAGCTTATGACTTGGAGCACAATAGATAGAGGCAAGAGGGAGATGTAGAAAAGTATCAGATTCAGAGATCCTTGGAAGACCCCCCTCTTATATGTGATATAGCTAGTAGTCGCTTGTCTTTTGTCAAATGTTATGACAAATCTTGTCCACCCCAAGAGCATACGCTCTTTTATACACCTCACTATTTTTTGATGCACCTCCAGGCACTCAAGGAACTTAATAAGTAGCTCCGGTTCCTGTCATCGAATGCCTTACGGTAGTCAATCCAAGCCATAGACAGATTGCGTCGATACCTGATCGAGTCCTGGGTAAAACACTTGTCTATTAACAAGCTCTTCGTGCAACCTGCCAACCCTCTCTTGCATCCACATTGTTCAACTATTGCACTCCATAACGGCTCGATAGATATTAATATTCTCTCTTTGAGGATGCCAGTGAATAGCTTGTTGCTGGTATTTAAACAAGCTATAGGCCTTTAGTTCTTTGAACTTCACAAATATCCAATCCTAGGGCTCAATACCGTGCGTCTTACCACTAGCCACTGCGAAGTGGGTTGTTCCCCATTCAAGAAAGTACTCAATATACGAGCTAGATGTTGGTGCGTAGAAGTGAACTTCTTCCACCAAAAGTTGTTGATTTTATCTGGCCCTGGCGCTAAAAAGTTCTTAGTTCTAGCGATAACTTTTTACACTTTTTCAGCAGTAAGTAGTGGACGCTCTTCCTCTGGAACTTGTAGCCTTTGCCTTTGACAAAAGTTACGACAGAGTGATATATCTGAAGCCTCTTTATTTAGCTGATGAGTATCCGCATATACTTGCTCCCAGAAGGCTTTAATCTCTTCTCGACTAGGCGGATTTTCAATGACACGTGACGCTTTATTGAACAGACGGGAAGGATGAGTAGAAAAGGTGTAATTTTCCTGAATCCACTTTACTCCCCATTGAAGGCGCTGTTTCACTGTTGAATGAGATCTTTCTTTTGCATCCAAAGCTGCTTGATGGTCAACAGTTTGCAATTGTTCAGCGAGTGATTTGCTTTCCATCAGTTTCGAGCAAGCGCCCTAATTTTTGGAGTGAATTTTTTATTTGATTTCATGTAGCTGATTAGGCACTGGATATTTGATGCTTGCCGTCTCGCTGTTTCAATTTTTAACTGAAGCTGTGCAGTATGCTCGCGAGTCTTACTCAGGCGTACTGAAGTATCGTTACTTCTATTGTCGCTAAGCTGAGACACCGCCTTCTCGTAAACTACACAGTTCAGATTCCAGAGATTGACATCTTCGGAGAGCAAATCGGGGAGAACAGTATTAGCTTCAGATAGTTTGTCCAGCCTGAGAAAGACTTTTTGGTGGATAGATCTCCTACTTCTCATGTTGGCATTATCAGCTGTGCCAGTAGTAAAGCAGTATTGGTACGATACTGACTTGTTTGGTACTGAGGCGGTACAGTGTCAGTTGTGAATTCCCACTTCGGGCGAATATTCAAATCCGGAGTCGGCTTTTAAATTCGAAAACCGATTTGCGTTATTTCCGAGATTCTATTCACAGTATGCCATATTAACTGGAGACTTAGCAAAATATCAGCGGTTATTATTTTTAATTTGCAATTGTTTGGCGGTTTTATTTGAAGACAGCTGAGATGGGCGTCGGTAAAGGTAATCAGGGGTTTTTAGGGGTTTTTTCAATATCACTGTGGGAGTGGGGATTTAAACTATTTCCTTGGAGATGTGTCTGGGTTGATTATTTTGAATTTAAAATTATTTAGTTATATTATCAAAGGCAGCTGAAACGCGGGTTGTCAAATGTTGTGGGGCTTATTTGTTGGGGTTTTTTGAAAATTACTGTGAGGACCAGGTTACCATCTAGAGTTTTGCGTTTACTTGTGCAGTGAGTATTCTGAATTTGTATTTTTATTGTAAAAATATATCCATATAATATACATCACGTAATTTCAGACATCATCTAATTTTGTTTAAATATAGAGATAACAAATCACTGTTCAGTAAAAACATTTTTTTTCTATTATTAACAAAATCGAACGAAAGTTTCCTTCGGATCCATGATCAATATTTTTAATGCTTATTTATACATATCCCAACAAAAAGAATACAGTTTTGGCTAAATTAATTAATTTTCAGTCAAAAAATAGTCAAAGCCTAACTTATTTTATTTCAATATGTTTACATAATCATGGAAAATGTTTTTTCACGAGGATACACAATTTCACTGAAATGTGCACGTAAATGGGTTTAGCTCTACATGAATCAATTTTAAATATTTATTTGGACCCACCTTTATAACTTCTTGATTTTCTACTGAAGAACTTGACTTTTCTTGGAAATTTTTGAAAAACAAACTCATAACTCTTTCAAATTTTTGAAATCTCGTGTATTCAATCATATAACAAAAATAAAAAGCTTACTGGATTTTCTTCGTAACGCTCAAGAGATTAAGAAACATTTTGCGTATGCATACATTTTTTATAGGAACACTTACTTTGTTTACTAAACTATCGGAATGATGCATGACACTCAGAAGTGGAAATTTTGAAAGTTATAGAATTCACGACTTACATACAGATTGGAAAATTTTTAAAAACAAGTTCGTGGCTTGTTCATATTTTCGAATCCTTACGTAATTAGAAACATAAACATTATAAAAATATTACCGAATATTTGAAAAACAAGTTCCTAACATTTTCATATTTCTGAAGCCTTGGGTATTCAATTATTCGATAAAAATAGAAAGCTTACTGGATATTTTTCATAAAGGTGGAAGAAATTAGGAAAAATTTTCAAAATTGATAGATTTTCCAGAGGTACATACTATTATTGTCAAAAATGAGTTTATCGATGAAAATTCAAATGGAATATTTGGGGAATTCCGAAAAATGTTCTAGGAAGGTTTCTCGATATCAAATATATTCTATCCGCGTCTGTCCGCGTATCAAGGAAGGTTCAGGGTATGTTCGTGAGAAATTCAACTAACATAATTAATTAAATTAATATAATGCAAAAGTTCCCTAAATCTTTCTTGCGAACCATCTCTGATACGAGGACATTCATATACTTCCGGGAGACTCCCTGCAACATTTTTCGGAATTCTCCAAATCTTCCATTGGAATGTTCAAGGAATGTTCAGGAAAAGTCTTGTGCTATCGGGGAAACTGTATATCATAACAAAGATGCACAGAATTGCAAAAAATCAATTTTTAAGATAATCAAATTCATGGCTAAGTTACGGATTAATCATTTCTTTTCGAATATGTTGATAAATTTTTTACATCCCCGAATGCCTCTTTCTATGTCCTCAGTTTCACGCACATAACTCATCTTTTACTGGGTTTCAATTGATTTTGAAATGTTTCATGCAAATTAGTCCATAATTAACCCAGTTATCCTATAATGATGGAAAAATCGATTTTCAGTGTAGCATGTTCGTGGTTGAAGTTGACTGTGATTTGCAGGTGCGAATCTTCGTACACCTATGTCACTCTGGCTATCGTTATATGTAAAAAACTTGATTCAATATGTCAATTCTATCCATCCACTATTTCTATTCTTTTTCGCATTGCTATAAGAAATACCACCCATAAACTGCGTTACAGTTCAATAATAGCTTAGTAAGTTTTGAAATCACTTTCAAATTTACAGTTTTACACTCTTTCCACTATTACCTTCTATATTTTGTGTTCAGAGAATTCTTTCCTGTCCTGTTTCCAAGAAACTACCCTCTTTTCTCTATCTTCCCATTTTTTTCGCTAAAATACCGAAATGAATGATTAGAACTCAATAGGAAAATCCAACTATTCTTAGTTAAACCTTTATTTTTGTTGTTGTTAAAGTCTAATATTATATTTTTGGTTCCCAATTAATCACGTGTATTATAAAAATTCTATAGTATGGCTCCAAATTGCAATATTTTTTTGAAAATTCATCTCATGTCACGTTTCAAATTAATTTTTTCAACTGGAAATCAAACCATTTCATTCTTGGTTGAAAATGTACCTCTTACAGATCAAAATTCAACTATTTGGTCCGAAATTTATCTCTTTTAGTTCAGACTTCAACTATTTGTTTAAAAGTTCATGCATTTTGTGAAATGTTTTTTTTTTGCTAGAAATTTCAACAATTTTGTAGAGAAGAAAATTACATGTATTCGGTTTAAAATTGTCTTCGTTTTTGACAATTCATATTTCTGGTTGAAAATTCAACTATTTGGTGAAAAATTCAACTACTTGCTTGAATGGTATACTATGTTGTTGAAAATTGATTTATTTCCTTAACAATGACCTCTCTGGTTGAAAATTTAACGATTTTGTTGAAAATTTATCCTTAATAAGTTGAAAATTGAAATATCTGGTATTTATTATTATGAGTTTGGGTTGAGACCGTAACATTCCCTGACGCTTGGGTAATCACGTTGCGTCCTCTTGTGATCCTAAACGTGACCCCAAAGTCCTCTTCATAGGGAGAGGACCGCAGCCACGCTGTTGGTTGATATCGCTGTCTCACTGATGAAGTAATTGCCTGTGAGTGTTAGAAGTTTCTCCGTAATCGCAGGGCAGTGACAAAGGATGTGAGTGGCTGTCTCTTTATCCTTTCCGCACAGACGACAGAGGGGACTTTCCGCAAGCCCTATCTTATGAGCCTGAGTATTTCCCTTACTCGGTTAGAGTTAAGCTTTGACCCCAAGAGTGTATTGGCCTGTCTGCAACCAGAGACTAAATCTCACTCATTGTGATGTTCCTCAGTCAGCCAACTGTGAATTTCTTTAGTGACTGACTCACTGGAAGTACCTGCAACTAGCTCAAGTCCAGTAAAATTTATTTTCGCTGCTAGTTTGGCTAGCCTATCTGCTATCTCATTGCTATTGATACCGCTGTGTTCAGGGATCCATAGCAGAGTAACTCGATTTTCCATCGCTAACATATGTAGTGCCTCAAAGCATTCCCATACTAACAGCGACGTGATCGTTGTTCCATTCAATACCAATATAGCAGCCCTGCTGTCTGAGCAGATACGGATATTTCTTCTGTTGTCATACTCTTTTGCCTTGTAGGCGGACTGGAGTATGACCATAATCTCATATTGTAGAACTGTGGCGTAAGACCCCAACTCAAGTGTGAAGCCCATTCCATTCCTTCTACGATATACACCGGCTCCTGCATTCTTCTCGTACCTGAAGCCATCTATAAGCTAGTTTTCTCCATCACTGGGCAGGTGTGCGTCGCCGTTAACCCATTTCTCTTTCGTGAATAGGCTAACCCGATACTTCTTGTCGAAGAGGTAGCAAGTGGCCATGCTATCTCTGAGCATGTTCAAGGTTGGCCTTCTCGCGATGTCGACTGAGATCTTCACTGCTGTCAAGATCCTTCTTTCATTTACCAAAATTAGGCTCCAGGTCGCCTTAGTAGCCACGGCCTTGATGGTGAGATGGAGGGACTCTAAATCTATTAGTGTTCCCAGTGCCATCGTAAGTGTCAACTTCAAGGCACCAGCGACACCTCTAAAAATCAGTACCTTGATCCTTTCCAGTCGAGACTTCACAGTGGACAGCTTGACCCTGTTCCATCAGACCACCGCCGCAAAGGTTCGCCTGGGTCGCAAGATCGCTGTTTAGATCCATACGTGTCTCCGGTTTTAAGCCCCAGCTCTTAACTTTGGCCCTCCTACAGAGCATGTGTGATCATGGCCGCCCTGAGCACCTCTCCACAGGTGTTATTGAAAGCCCCTTCGATGCCATTGAAGGTTGCAATCGGAAAGCCTTTCTCCTTCGGTTGTTCTACAATCAGACTTACTGCTCCGCTAAGGGCCGTCTGCGTCGAGTGGCAGCCCTATATGCGTTTTGCTCCTTGTGAAGTGGTTTCCTTGAAAAGAGCTCATCGCGAATATATCTATCCACAAGTCTTTCAACTGTTTTAGTAGGAAAGATGTTAGGCTGATGGGACGGAAATCCTTGTGTGAGGTATAACCGATCCTACTTGCTTTCGAAAAAAGACTACTCTCGTACCCCTCCATGCCACCAGAACATGTCCCAACGTCAGAACAGCCCTAGAAAGTCTCACAAGCAGCCCTATGATGATCTCTCCAGCCCTCTGTAAGAGGAATGGATATATGCCATCTGTGCCAAGACACTTGTAAGGACTGAAGGACTTTGGGGCTAACATGACCCTGGCGGGGCTGATATTCTCTTTGGCTAGCAGCCGCTTCGGGCTCAGTTGGGCCGCAGGCGACATTGGTTACCTCTGAGGTTTCGTTCCCTTTTTTCCAAACCTTGAAAAGCCCAGGAAATGTGCCTTGATCAGGTGAGCCGAGATATCCCCATTCGACTCTGAGTACCCCCCGCCGGACAATTTCAGAGTGATGAGAATAGCGAACGGATTACGAGAAAGCAGCTTATCCAGTTTAGTCGCATCAGCTCCCTTCTCAATGTGCAAAAGTTGGTCTAGCTCGCTTGCTTTTCCTTACGTATTTCACCCGTGTATTAGGTATTTTCACTTCAACCATCAGCTAACTTCACATTTTTTTTAGTGCTGAGGGGCAAACAATGGACAAAATGCATGGGATTTGGACTATTATTGCCCTAGTTTGCTAATATCTTCGTAAAAACTTATTTTTTCTGTATAAGTGTATGGGCAAAATAGTTTTCATTTTTTAGAAACTATTTGATGACATAATAAAATGATGATAATTATTATTCATTACGAAGATTTCACAAAAATTAAGCTTTGTGCCATGCATTTGGTCCCTTGTTTTCTCCTCAGCAATCAACGGAGTGAAGTTAGCTGGTGGTTGACGTGAAAATACTTAACTTATCCCTCATCGTTGCGAATGAGGTCCATAGTTCCTTTATTTTGCCAGTACTAGCACGTCTGAACCTCTCTCTGGTTTCCCTGCGAAGCTCTTCAAGTTTCCAATTCCATCAGTGTGTCTCTCCAGCCTTTCGGTCACTCGTAAGTCGTAAATTACTTTCATAAGTAGCTTTGATGGCTTCCGTGAAAATGTTGGCTGCCATCTCCAGGGTATCCACGTCTTGAATTGATCTGGGAACCTCTGAAAGTGCACATCTTAGTTCCGTGAAAATCTGATCCTAGTCCGTTCTTCTTGGATTCCTGACCCTTTTAGGGCCAGAGGGTACTGAGTAGAATGGGTTTATCTGAAACTCTCCACTTCTTGATATTATCTCTAAAACTACTGGTACAGAGAGTGATGTCAATGACTTCCTCCCTGACCGAGTTATGGAAAGTCGGGGTGTTCTCCGTGTTAAGAATATCTAAATCAGTGGTGATTAGGTATTCCAGTAGGTCATTATCTCTAGAGTTGATGTCCATGCTACCCTACAAAGTATGGTGAAAATGAGCATCGCCTCCCATATGAAGAGAAAAACCCTTTACCTTGCAATATTCCACCAGTGTACACATCTACATTGGTGAGGTGGTATTGCTTTCATAAGCAAAATAAGCCAGTCCCAGAACTAGACTTTCTATTCCTTTAAGATCCGTGGCTATCACCATCAGGTCTCTCGAACATAGCCCAAGCAGCGGAACAGCGTGAACTCCTTTCGCCAGTATGCAGGCCATGCCCCTCTGCAAAACTGCAGAGGAGCCTTTGCTGTGATGTAAGTTAATTTGGGTAATGGTTAGACCAGAAGCAGTCATTTAGGTCTGCTGCTGATCTTCATGTGTCCCAACAGGCTCCTCCTGTCCCTGGCCGGCAACCCTGAAGTTGACCTGTCCGAAGTAATGAAGGGCTTGTTGTCGACGGCCGCAAAAGCCCTCGTCTGGAACTCAAGAATCTGCACAACTAGGAGATGCCTGGTGCCTCGTACTGTATTCTCTTCCTGAGGCTTACCATGGCTGACGATTCGCCAGAACGCTGTCTTACGTGAGGGGTTTAATCCCTCCAACGGCCGGAGTACCTCAGACGGGTCTTCCAGTTTACCCGGGAACAACGCCGTAGCCCTTACTATCTTCTAGAGCAACTCAATTCTACCCACCTTAAGAGCTGCATCTTTTCACGGCTTCTTCTTGACCACTGCCTTGAGGAGCCAAGGTTTAGTCGCTAGGTGGACTGCTGCAAATACGAAGACCCGTCCCCTGCAAAAGAAGATCACGAATTTTGGACATTGATCTGGGTACACTCTTTCGAGCGCCCTCCAGTTTGCATTCCGGAAGATCTCATACTGCTCCGTAGTGAGCATCGAGTCCAGTTATTAAGTATTGGCCACCACCATCGTCAAGGGGTTAGTCTTCTGAGCGGCAGTCGGTTCAGCTCCCGACGACTCTCTGTTGGTCGGCTGCTGGGCGGCCTTGTGCCTCTTCAAAGGCTTAGCCACCCCCGTTGGGGTGTCCTCTAAGCCCCTACCTCTCTTCTGGGCCTCACTGCTGGATGTTGGCCCTGTAGCTGCCGACGTTCCAGCTCCTGCAGCTGCTCTACTAGCCTGCTGCGCTTGCCTCTTCAGTCTCCTTTTCAGAGAACCGTTGATGCGTTTCTTCTTTTTGGGGGACTGATTGGCCTCTCCCGTTACCATAGCCTCGTTCAGAGAGACCATCGATCCCTCAGCTCCCGAAGGGAGCTGGGGGCACAGCCGCCACCTGAATTTCGCTTGCCGGAGAGACAGATGGGGAGGAAAAAGTTATGTCAGACCCGTTAAGGCCCAACCCCATTCCCCCCTCCGCCACATCCCTTTCTCTTCCTTTTCCATTCTTGTTGTTAGGCGTGTTCATTTTGATCTCACGAGAAGTTAGGGAAATAAAATGTCCGCTCCTGCAGAGCCCGCGTGCAGGTGTAAGACTAATTACTCGGTCGTCCGGTGTCCCCGAGAAGCCATTAGGACACCTACGTATCCCCTAGGTGCCAAAGTGCCACGAGCACGATCAGTCTACACCTATGGCTTAGGGGGGTAGTCAGATTGAGTGAGACAGTCAATGCTCAAATATCCGCTTGCAGACCACCATAACAAACGGAGGGCTGTTTCTTGGTCCCTATGCGGGCTGCAGGTCATTCCTGTCCCGATTTCAAATCTCTAAATCGGTCCGGGAGGAACCCAGACTCAAGGATCCAGAAGGCTCGTGTTAGCTAGGCTCTTTCACCCATCTACCATACCATAATCACGCATATCAGGAGAACCTGTTTATAGGGAACCTTTTCCTCTCACATAGGAGAGCCCGTTTATAGGGATCCTTTTCCTCTCACATAGGAGAACCCGTTTATAGGGATCCTTTGATTCATATCCACACGCATATAGGCCAAGGTCCTTTTGACCCCCATGTCCCACAAGCTCAAGTCTCCCCACCAACTACAAGGTGTTACAGTTCCTAGGGGAGGAACTATATGGTGAAAAATGTATGCATTTGGTTAAAGATTTGCCTTTTTGGGTTTTGGGTAGAATTAAACTGCGTAAAAATTCTTCTTTTTTTTGTTGAAAATTAATTTTTTAAATTGAAAATGTATGTATTCAATTTTTGGTCGAAACTTCATCTTTTATAGTTTAAACTTCAACTATTTTATTCAAAATTTATCTTCATTGTTTGAAGATTAACTTTCTTGTTGAAAATGTATTTTTTGAGTACAAAAGTGAACTATTTTCTAAGAAAATGTACTTTTTAACTTGAAAACTTGAATCTTTTGTTAAAAATTCGTATTTTTGGGTATAAAAATAAGCTTTTTGGTTGAAAATTTATCTTTGCAGGCCAAAAATTCAGGTATTTGGTAAAAATTACACTATTTGATTAAATCCATCTTTCTCGTGAGAAATTCAATTTTTTGTGTGAAAATTGACAATATGTTTGTATTGACAATTCATCGCTCGCGGTACTAAGTCATCTTTCGTGGTTTAAATTTTTTTTTTTCCTCAAAATAAAGTTTTTTGTTGAAAGCTAAACTGTCTTCTGAAAATTTCTCTTTCTGTCATAAAAATTCAACTATTTGGTTGTTGATGCAATGGTTTGGTTACCAATTTTAACTATAACTATTCTATCGACACAGCACTATATTCCGACTTGAAATCTGAGGAATTTAAAGCGTTTCATATTGAATTCAATATTGTATCCATATTATTTTATTTTCAAAGATTTAAATTCCCTATTTTCTTATGACACGCGAATTTGACAAAGTGAAATTGTCGGAAAGACTTTTATAATTATATTTTTTGATATAATATTACTTAAGATAATTATTATAAATAAACAGATCAAACAACGAGTAACATATACTTTATGCTGTGATACTTTTTTTTGTGCTACACAATTTGTAGAATTCAAAAATATTTTGACACGTAAAAAAAAAATTTGAACAAAAATTAAAAAGTAATTTATTTTTGTTCAAGATTATTGTGGTTGCATTAAATTCTCTTTGTGCCTAAAAATTCATTTTACGAAATAAAAATTGTGGGTACATCAACGAAAATGGAATTCTTATGTGGCAAGAACATTGTTCTTTCTTTCAATTTAAAGTTTATTACGCCACATTATCGATATTTTTCATTATTCATCATAATTCATTATCCAATAATAATTTTTTTGAAATGTATAAAAAATGAGATCTGCTACGACTAATTAAAATCGAACTGCGGCTGTGATTGAATTTTTATATCGCTTTTTTGATTGAACACTCAGAAAATATTTTCAAAGAATAAATTAAGAGAATCTGATAAATTATAACAAATTTGTATATTTTTTTTGAGTGAACAGTTTTTGTCTATCAATATTTTTTCGTACCTTTTGTCGTTTTTCCACAAATCGTTCATTTTTTATTTTATTTGTTACGATTAAACTCAAAATTACGCTTCCTACTGAAAGTGATTTATAAAAAATTTGTAGAGGTGTCTTAGGTGCAAAATTTTTGTTCATTAATTTTTTTTCTCAGCTTGTGTCGTTTTTTCAAAATGTTTAAAATTGTCAATGTTATTTTTCACGAATAAAATAAAAACTACGCATCCTATCAAAAGATGACTAATAACGAATTTGTAGCCCTTTTTTGCTTCAAACAACTTTGGTCTATTTATTTCTTTCGTAGCTTGTGTAGTTTGTACAAAATTTTTTTTTATTATTGTTTTTCATGAATAAAAGAAAAACTAAGCGTCCTGTTAGAAGCAATTATGTACAAATTTGTGAATCTTTTTTAGGAGCACACTTTCTGTCCTTGCATCTTTTTCGTATCTTGCATAGTTTGAGCACAAAATGGTATTTTTTATTTTTCACTATTTTTCGTGCGATCAAAATTGGAATTTCCGATTTTTCAAGAATATTCAAAAAAAAGTAAAATAATGGGATTTGTGAGCTTTGGCAATAATTGTGATTTTTTGCGATTTTTTTTAATGCAGATTCTTTCTAATATATGGAATACTACTTTCGACTGATAATCGGATGTTTAAATAAATTTTCAAATAACTTATTATTATTTTCAGCAATTTTCTCTTAGAATAGAGTTAGAAAGTCGCGATTTTTCCAAAAATGTCCCACGTTTTGTCCAATTTATGATTATGATGAGGTAAAACTTGAATAACTTTAACAAATATAATTGTTTAAACAGTTGATTATTGTTGTTAATAACATTCTCTTAGATTAATTCTAGAAAGTCGTAGTTATTTCATAAAATTTCCACTTCATGTTCAATTTTTAATAAGAGTGAGGTAAATAATTTATTAAAGTCAACATAAATTGCTTAAAGAATTTATTATTGTTAAATATATTCAATTCGAATAATGCTAGAAAGTTGCGGTTTCTTTCGGAAATTTTCAACTATTCGTCTACTTTTCACTCAAAGTGAGTTGATAATTAATTTAATTTAGCAAAGATGATTATTTGAACGAATAATTATTGTTTATAACTATCTTTTTCTTTATTAATGCTAGATAGTTGCGATTTCTTCCGAAATTTTTAACTTTTTATCCACTATTCACTTAGTGAAGTGATAAATTATGCAAGTTAACAAAAATAGTTGTTTAAACAATTTATTATTGCTTATAACTGTCTTCTCTTAGATAAGTGTAAGAAAGTTGAGCTCTTTTATGAACTCCTAAACTTTTTGTCTTCTTTTCACTCAGTGAGGTAATAATTAGTGCAAGTTAACAAAAAAGCTTATTTAAACAATTGTTTATTGTTCATAACCATCTTTTCTTAGATAAGCGCTAGAAAGTTCCTTTTTTCTGAAATCATTAATTTTGCTTTGTTTTTTTAGTTCAGAACAAATAATAAGTTAACCTTAGAAGGAATTATTGTTTTAAAAGAATTGCATTTTTTCAAATGAATCATTTTTTGCTCTTCTACTAGTGTTTAAAAAAATCATTCAAACAAAAAAGCTACCTTAGACGAGAGACAAAAACAAAGCTAAAAATTCCAGAAAAAACTGCACCTTTTTAGCATTATTCAAATTTAATATCATTAACAATAATAATACATTGTTTGAAAAAATCATTTTGTCAACTTTCACTAATAATTCATCTTTTTCCATTCAAAAATTGGGCGAAAAGTAGAAATTTTTTTTAAAAACCTCGACATTCTAACTCTATTCTAAGAGAAAATCGCTGAAAACGATAATAAATTGTTTAAACTATTTATGTAGACATCTAATTATCAGTATGAAGTAGTATTTAATGTATTGGAAACGATTTCCATTCAAAAAAACGCACAAGAATCATAATTAGGGCCAAAATCTCGCAAAACCCATTTTTTCACTTTTAGGTTTTTTTTTTGGGGACCCTATGAAACAGACTTATGGGCGTAGTGTTTAAAAAATAATATATTATTCGTATTTTATGCGTAATTGTAAAGAGAAATGTTGAGTTTCAACTCGATTATTCTAATATTGACAATTCTGCATAAAATTTACAAAAACGTCTTTTTTCCTTAATGGGAAATATGTGTTAAACTTCCTGGGCCTTGCGCCACCTCTAAATATAGTTAGGGGAAAAAAGTGAATTTGTTTTTTGTGTGGATTCAAACAAATTGACGGGCAACATGCATTGAAACAAAATTTTTCAGATTTTTTGAGTGAGTTTTTATTTTCTTCAATGATCAAATAAACGGATTAGTATGTCTTTATACTGCATATTTGGAAGTTATGCAGGAAAACACCGTCCTACAATTCCTGTAGGGTAATATTGGGTACACTTGAGCTTATCGCAACAAGAACCTTTTGAATTAATTCCAATACATTCTTGGTTCTCAGTACAACACACACCACAATCCCCTTTTTTCACAGCAATGGCATAATTTAGTGCTAGTAACACCACAAGTATGGTTGGAATAGATTTTGAAAACATTTTCTTTATCTGAAAAAAAGCAGAATACACGTTTATTAGAGATTATAATAAAGAACACCATGAAACAAATTTAATACCTCTATAGGATGTTATTAATTTCTAGAACTATGTCATAGATATATTTTTATTAGTGCCCTCAATGTATTTTAATTTATTAAATGATTAAATATTTTTACCTAATTAAAGACAGGCTAAGGAGTTCTGAAAAGCGACATCTTCCAGATTTAATTTTATTTTAGGAGTAGAGTCAATTCCGTTTCGAAAACCAGCTGTTTTTGTGTTTAGGATAAGATATGATCAATCAAATGCATAGAAAAAAAGCGGAGCAAACATGCTGTTGTTGTTATTAACCATTTATTTTTAAGTTCTCAGTGTTGGTGTTCATTTTTTATTTAATCTGGAACTATTGTTTACAATATGTTGAAAGTAAAAATTTCAGCTCGTTTTGGAAACGTAATCGATTCTATTCTTAAGGGGAGCGTCTGGTATAGAGGGCTGAAAGTGAGTGTGATTTTGTCGGATGATTTGGAATACGAAGCAACAATGGATTTTTTAAACATTTTCAGGATTTATTTGTCCATTTATATTGCGCTCAACATTTTTATTTTAGATTCGCAGAGCCACAGACATTGGCGGTATAAGGGCGGATGTCCAATCATCTCCGCTTGGACAAGCACAACGGCGTGCATGATAACTCTCGAAAAAATGGTGTAAAACCAAAAAACCGAAAATATTTACAAAGATCATACTCGTAGTTGCTAGGCGAATCACAAAAAAAAAATAGCGTCGAAGTGCCTGGTTTATATAGGCCTGACTCATTTTAGGCCGTTAGAAGAATCTAAAAATGGAATATTGAAACACAATTGATAGATATCTAACATTTTATTGTTATTTTGATATTCATCTAATTAATAAAATGAACTTTAACGAGGTGAAAGGAATAATGTTTTTATATCATATATTTAGAAAGGTATTTAATTTTAATTAACGTTTTCACAGGTCTCAAAAGCGAACATTTTATTTTTATTTTGCAATTCGGTTATGAAAAAAGATTAGATGGCTAAATCTACCATTCGAAATGCATAATTTGAACTTTGAACGCAATTTTTGTGGTATTTAGTTAATATTACAACGTCAAATACCCGCATTTACGAGTTTACTTGAAAATTTTACAATTTGAAATAGTAAAATTTAGCCATTTGCTAAAAAAAACAATTGTCCTTTAATTTAAAGTAAATCATTTCTTGTAATTCGTATTAATAATTATTGATAATTCATTATTTAATTACTATAGATTATTTTTCATGATTTTTTGATTTAATGATTACAGGCCTCGGACTCGCTTAAGAATTCATC
>JAABKJ010007261.1:0-21116 GCA_011634705.1 Andricus grossulariae
CGCAGATACCTTGTTCAACGCCGACAGATTGGATGACCAAATCTGTCGAAGAAGATGCTTGTATCTGCTTCGGAGAGTCTCCTTTACTGATGTTACGTCCTGAATGCGGCTTTGAGGCACGCCCAGGTATCTATAGGTCTCTCCAGTGTTAAGATGTCTAATAACACTTATATCTACAAGCTCAGGGTCCTTGGGAACGTCAACAATGTTTGCTTTCTTCAGATGAATTTTGGCACATTTATCCAATCCAAAGTCCATCTCAATCTCGCCTGTGTACTTCTTGTATGTATGTATGTATGAATTCTCAACCAAACAGTTAAATTTTTAATTCAAAGAAAAAATTCAAAATTTCGAACCAAAAATAGAGTAGTTATCTTTTTAGTTAAAGAAATCAATTTTTAATAAAAAAAGACGATTTTGTAACAAAATACAGTAAAACTTTGCGAGTGTACCGGTTTTGGGACAGTAGCATCCAAAAGCAGGTCCCTTGTTTTTTGACTATGTATGCATAAGCGAAACTCTTCTTGAAAACACACTTCACGCGGGGGAATTCGCAAGACTTAAAGAGTTATGTAAATTCACAATATAATAAAAATTATTGATACATTACATTATTATATACACCAATAGAATTAAGGATGACCACTAAAATGAAAACAAAAGTCTAAATCATCCACATTTTTTTAAAGTAAAGGAAAAACTCATTCAAGCACTAATTTGTAATTTGGTCAACAGTGTAGTCGTTATCTCACAAATTATGAACTTCAATCCTTATCTAATCTAGATATTATTAAAGAGGCTTACAAAATTAGCGTACCTATACAATAAAACTGTACTGAAGAAAAATATAAAATTGGAATTGATTTATTATACACTGAAAAAGTTATTTAAGCTGATCAAGGTGAAATAAGATTGAAAATACACCTGTCGAAAAAACAGAGTACTTCTTTTTTTGTAGGCTATATTTTTTAAATTCATAATGGATGATGTATTCCCATGAGATTATTAGAACTTGTTCAATTCACTTTTTTCTGAGTATCAATTTGAATTCGAGTTTTACATTAGTTATTATGTATTTGTGTGAAATAATAATTATACATACATATATTTTATTGTTTGAAAATTGACGGTTTCAAACAAACTGTACAAAAACATATTTTCTCTCGCAGGAAATATGTGTTAAACTTCGTGGGGCTTGCGGAACCTTTAAATATGTTTTTTTCTTTAAATACGCATTTATTTGTTTTTTGACTCCAAATAAATTGAGGAGGACAAGCATGAATATTCAAAGAAGAAAAACTTTTGACCACCCTATGTAGCATTGACGAAAAATAGAAAGAAGACTTGAGAACGATAATACATTGACTTTTTCTTCTGTGATTGCCAGTATACGCATGTTGATCCGACTTCGGATTACAAACAATATATTATAGTTTCAATTTTTTCTGAGGTAATTAATGATACACAGTCTGTAGTGAATCCTGATTTGTAACGACTTCGGTAAAATAATTTGGGAAGATTGGGCGATATCTCCCTACTTGACATTCCTTAATTTCAACTGGGCTCATATTGACAATTTCGCCGTTTATCATGTTTATTTTTATTCTCGGACGACCTCTAGCTGGCCTATACATTCCACGAAGAATACTACTATGCTCCAATATTGCAAAAACTTCACCATTGGATGTTGACAATACAATATGTTCTCGGGCTGGCACGGGCACGTACGTTTCTCTTCCTGCTAGCAATAGCAATGTTTTATCTGCAGGAAAAACGTATCTTCGAAATTCAAATCGCCGATTCTCATTTATCCTGGGAATAAGCCGAACATATCCAAGTTGTCCTAGTGCATATCCAAGTACTTGAACGGAAGGAGACCTGTCAGGAGGAGACCTGGATCTGGCACGAAGAGTCGGGTCGTCAGGAGGAGAAATCCGGTCAGGAACATGTTGTCTGCCAGGAGGAGAAGTAGAGTTACCAGGATTACGTCCGCTATTGAGATCCCCGTGAGATTCTGAACTTAATTCTGCAAGAAGAAATAAAGGATTAATTTTTTTTTGTCCAACGCATACCACGGTGAGCCTCAACCATCTTTAAGCTTCACTTATCAATGTTACAACGTACTTGCGACGTACAACTATTGATTAGTGAAGTTAAATATAGAAAATATTTTTAATTTTTAAATCGATTTTTAAGAATTAGTTCGACAAAATAGAAGAAATATTTAACCTCAAAGTGTATTAAAAGTCATCGATATATTATTATATTCACCAATAGAATTAAGGATGACCGTCAAGATGAAAACAAAAGTACAAAGCATCCTCATTTTTTCAAAGTTGATGAGAAACTGATAAATTCTTCAATTATGGGTCTCAAGATTGCCCTTAATTCGTTAATCGGTAAAGCTGATCCCACAAAATATATGACATTTTACGCTTTAGGATACATCGGTTTTTAAATTTTTTATTATCATTATCATAATTCTTATTATCATTACTCTTATCTGATTTTCAAACTGATGATGTGGCTTACAATATTTGCGCACCTGTACAATAAAAATTTGCCAACGAAAAGGTGAAATAAGATAAAAAGTACACTTGTCCAAAAAACAATCCAATTTTTTTCAGGTTACATCTCTTTAATTTGTTATACATAATCCACGCCAATAAAATTATCAGCTGTTTAATTTACTTTTTCAGTTTATTAATTTTAATTCGAGTTTTACATTAGTTATTCAACACTTTTATGAATTCGGTAAAGTAAATGGCAGCGGACCCAGAGGCAGACCGAGAAGAGAATGGTTAGAATGTGTGAATGAGACCCTAAGTTGAAGAAATATGAAAATGCATGGACACAAAGGAAGCTAAAGAGATATGCCAGGACACAAAAGTGTGGCGACAAATAGTTTATAACAAAAACATAAAGAAACGTGGAAAAACGACGGCAATGAACATCAGCTAGAGGAAGCCGCGTTACACATACAAGCAGCGGCAATTGATGTTCTTCCTCAACCTGGTGATGATCCAGCACCACTACATCCTCCAGAGATAGATGGCCTAATACAACCAAAGCCAGAAGCAGAGGTTGAACAACCAAGAAGGCGATTGAAATAGACATACCATATGAACAGATATGTAATGCGCTTTAATTTTTTGGAAAAGAAAAGTGGGCAAAGTGTAAGAAGAGAACATCATTGACTCTTCTTACTCAAGTACCCAGAACCAGCCACAAGAATAAAAGAGCAGAATCTAACAGATCAAAAACCCTTAATATCTGTAAACAGATTGCTTTTGGCTGTTGAAATAACTGCCATTGGAATGAAAGTGGAACAGCAGCTTCCTATTGATGAACTTCTCATGGAAGATGTGGACAACAAAGACCTGATTGAAGGTGAAGGTATAGGTGCTAGGGATAATGGGCATAAAGTACCGGATCCACTAGAACCACATCCTGATATTAATAACGATAATCTGAACAGCGAAATCCCAGACAAACGACAGCACCTTGAAAGGAATTTCGGTCATGCTTCAATACAGTTCAGATATGTAGAATGAACACAAAGGCATTCTCTGCCCAAGATGAACATCGCAAATGATCTGCGTGCCCTAATAGAGCACCTGAACAGCAAGGTCTTACCTGTGCATTTGAACGAAACACAAACTGCGTTAGAGGTGCAAACTTTTGTATATCGTGCAGCTGTGGCAACCGTTAGAACGTTGAGCCGCAGAACTAGGCCTACAAATGCAGTCTTCGCTCCAGGAAGAGAACGAGATCCACCATGAAAGATCAGGTTAGATATGGATGTCAGGAAAATAAGGTGCGAATTGGGTCGACTTACTTAATATAAAAAAGGAAATAGAACCAGAAAGCTGATATACCGTATTACTAAAATCATCCACCCTCCTTACATCGAGACATCAACACCAGCAATATTGGATGAAATTATAGACGCCCAACGGCAGAGACTTGATGCTCTTACTGCTAGACTGCGTCGGTACAAGAAAAGTAGTGCAAGAAGGCAACAAAATCGAACCTTTCAGGTAGATGACGGAAGGCTCTACCGTGAACTGAGTATAAAACAAAACAATCAGGAAGACACCAACGCACCCCAATTGGAAGAAATGACTAACTATTGGTTGGGTGTTTGGGGGAAAACGAACAGAAGCAATTCAAACTCTGCGTGGTTCCAACTAGAGAAGTCAAGAGCTAGCAATAATCCTGAAATGGAGCTGACTAACATCACAGCTTTAGATGTTTCAACGGTTTTGAAAAGAACAAGCAACTGGAAAGCTCCAGGTCCGGACATCGTGCACAACTTATGGTGCACACCTTATGGTACAAGTACCTGACTAGTGTGCATTCTTCGTTGATACGTTGTTTTCAGAAGATCATCGAAAAACCAGATCTGATGCCAGGCTTTATGCTCCAGAGTATATATAACGTATATGTTTCCTAAAAGCCGGACGCTCAAAATCCATCTGATTTTCGACCGATAGCCTGTCTGACAACAATACATAAACGTCTTACAGCTATCATAGCAGATAAGGCATATTCTCACTGCGACGAGAATGACATCCTTACAGCTCAATGAGAATATACGCACAGGTGTAATGATGTAGCGGGCATGATACACCAAAAGCTTCCCCTAATTCTAGGACTCTTCACAAAATGGATGCCTATCTTTAAATACATTTCGATGCCCGTTTTAGAAAAGGAAGGCTACATCTTATATTGGGATGTTACTATCCAGACGGATCATTACATCTGAGCCAATCGACCGGGCATCGTAATGCGAGAAAGAAAAGGTTGAAGAGTCTACATCATCGACATTGTTTGTCTACTTATCCGAAATTTGCAGGCAACTTATACAACCAAGATCCACAAGTAAAGCGAGCTAAGGCATGAAGTAAAGACAATATGGAGGAATGTGAAACATGCATCTATTCATCCTATTGCGATTTCGGCTACAGGCAATGTGCACAAAGAATGCACTGAACATCTTGAACAGTTAGGAGTCAGTAGGGTTCTGACAGCAGTTCAAAAGGCGCTTTTATCAAACATCTGATGCATTGTAAGAAAATTCCTGGACCATCAGGAAGCAAGCGACTAAAAACCTATAGAGTGATACATCGTAGCTCTAAGAAAGCATCCAGAGGCGACTATTGTCACCTCCGCCATGATGGAAAACCGGGTTCTTTTCAATCCGAGAACAAGGTTGAAAAAAAAATAATAACATTTACTTTATTGGTTGAAGATTGAATTACTATGTTGAAAATTTGTTTTTTTTCTGGTTAAAAATTAATTTTTTCAACTTAAAATTTAAATAGGAATTCAAAACTGAAACTGTTTTGTAAAAAATTCGTCTGTTTTGACAAATAGTTAATGGTTCTTTATCAAAAATACATTTAGTTGAAAATTAATCTTCTTTGGTTGAGGAATCAACTATTTTGTTGAAATTTTACCAATTTTGGATGGATTCAACTGTTTTTGATTTGAAATAAAAATATTTTTTGATTAAAATATCAGCTTTCACGTTTTAGACTCACGATTCACGATTAGAATGTTTTGTAAAAATTTCATCTCTTTCGGAAAATATTTATTATATTTTGGTTGAAAATACAAACGTTTAAAAAATTATTCTCTTTCAGTTAAGGATTGAACTCTTTTGTTGAAATGTTGTCTATTTGGGATAAATTTAACTGTTTTTGATTCAAAATGAAAATCTTTTTTAATTGAAATATTAAATATTTGATTTTTCGTGGAGAATCCATCTTTCTTTTTTGAAAATTCAACTATTTGGTTAAAAATTCATATTTTCGGCTTGAAAATCAAACTGTATTGTAGAAAATCAAGCTCCTCTGGAAAACATTCAACGTTTTTTGGTCAAACATATGACTTGTTGAAAATTAATCTTTTGCGGTTGAAGATTCAACCAATTCGTTTAAAATTTGTCTTTTTTTATGAATTCAACTCTTTTTGATTTAAAAGAAAAATATTTTCTGATAGAAATATCAGCTTTGACACTTTTCATAGAGAATTCATAATTAGGTTAAAAATTAAACTGTTTTGAAGAAAAATCGTCTCTTTGGAAAATATTTAATATTGTTTTGTTTGAAATACAACTGATTGAAAATTGATCTTTTCTGCTTCAAGATTCAACTATTTGATTGAAAATTCATATTTTAGGATTGAAAGGTAAACTGTCTTGTATAAAATTCGGATCTTTTGGAAAATATTTGATATCTTTTGTTTAAAAATACAGCTGTTTGAGAATTAATCTTTTTTGGTTAAGGAACTATTGCATTTTTCGTTTAAAATTCATATCTTTGTTTGCGAATTCAACTATGTCATCGGTTAAAAAAGAAATTTTTTGTTAAAATTTTGATTTAACATACCCGAAATTTTCAAAAATCTCTTTGAATTTTCTCAAGAATTTTAGGAAAATTATATTCATACAACCTACATTGCTATTTTCAAAATGAATTTTTCAAATTTAATTTCTACTGGTATCCACTCTATAACCTGTTATTTCCTCGGTATACATTTTTTTTAAACAAAAACTAGTTTATAAAGTAAATGATTAAACTATTGTGAGGCTTTTTATAAATGTAAAAAGGGTGGCGGTACATACGTTTGAACGTAATGTTGATGCGGCTCTTTGTGCTTTTCATGGAAAGCAATAAAAGCAATGAAACTGCGTTTCAGGTTTCTGAGGATATACATACAATGATACAGAAGAACCACTTTAACCATTTTAACGCGACGCTTTTGTCACAGTACTTGCCGATTGTGTACTGCTGTAGTGCGATTGTATACTACTTTCTGAATCAATGTTTTCTGAATTTTAATTTCATCAAATAATAAAATAAAACGAGAATAATTTTATTGTTTATAATTCATTTCATATAAGGGGTCATCCACAGGCTATATCCACAAGCGACGGTATACTATATTCTGAAACAATGTTTCCCGAATTTTAATTTCAATAAATGATACAATAAAACGAAAATAATTTCATTCTGTATCATTCATTTCATGTAAGGGGTCATCCATAGGCTACATCCATAGGCGATTGTATACTTCTTTCTGAAACAATGTTTCCCGAATTTTAATTCCATTGAGTGATACAATAAAACAAAAATAATTGTATTCTTTATAATTTATTTCATATGAGGGGTCATCCATAGGCTACATCCATAGGCGATTGTATACTATATTCAGAATCAATGTTTACTGGAGTTTAATTTCATTAAATAATACAATAACACGAGAATAATATAATTGTTCATAATTCATTTCATATAAGGGGTCATCCATAGGCTACATACATAGGCGATTGTATACTTCTTTCTAAAACAATGTTTCCCGTATTTTGATTTCATTAAAGATACAATAGAACGAAAATAATTTCATTCTTCATCGTTTATTTCGTTTAAGAAGTCATCCATAAGCTACATTCATAGGCGATTGTATACTATATTCTCACTAATGTTTCCTGAATTTTGATTTCATCAAATAATACAATAAAACGAGAATCATGTTATGGTTTATATTTTATTCCATATAAGGGGTCATCCATAGGCTACATTCATAGGCAATTGCATACTTTGTTCTAAAACAATGTTTCCCGTATTTTGATTTCATCAAATGATACAATAAAACGAAAATAATTTCATTTTCCATCATTTATTTTATATAAGGGGCCATCCATAGGCTAAATCCATAGTCGATTGTATACTACTTTCTGCAACAATGTCTCTCGAATTTTGATTGCAATAAATAATACAATAAAACGAGAATAATTTCATTATTTATCATTCATTTCATATAAGGGGTCATCCTTAGGCTACATTTATAGCCGATTGTATACCATATTCTGAATCAATGTTTCTTGAAGTTTAATTTCATTAAATGATACAATAAAACAAAAATAATTTCATTCTTTATCGTTTATTTCATATAAGGGGTCATCCATAGGCTACATCCATGAGCGATTGTATACTTGTTTCTGAATCAATGTTTCCTGATTTTCATTTCATCAAATAATACAATAAAACGAGAATAACTGTATTGTTTATATTTAATTTCATATAAGGGGTAATCCATAGGCTACATCCATAGGCGATTGTATACTTCTTTCTGAATCAATGTTTCCTGATTCTCATTTTATTAAATAATACAATAATACAATAAAACGAGAATAATTTCATTGTTTATAATTTATTTCGTATAAGGGGTCATTCATAGGATACATCCATAGGCGATTGTTCACTAATTATTGAAACAATGTTTTCTGAATTTTGATTTCATTAAATGATCCAATAAAACGAAAATAATCTCATTCTTTATCGTTTATTTCATATAAGGGGTTATCCATAGGCTACATCCACAGGCGATTGTATACTATATTCTGAATCAATGTTTCCTGAATTTTAATTCCATCAAATAATACAATAAAACGAGAATAATAATTTCATTGATTATAATTCATTTCAGATAAGGGCATTCATGGCCTACATCCATAGCCGATCGTATACTATATTCTGAATCAATGTTTCCTGAAGTTTAATTTCATTTAATAATACAATAAAATGGAAAAGATTTTATTGTTTATCATTTATTTCGTATAAACGGTCATCCATAGGCTACATGCATAGGCGATCGTATACTACTTTCTGAAACAATGTTTCCCGAATTCTGATGCAATTAAATGATACAATAAAACAATAATAATTTCACTCTTCATCATTTATTTCATATAAGGGGGTATCCTTAGGCTACATTCATAGCCGATTGTATACTATATTCAGAATCAATGTACTGAAGATTAATTTTATTAAATGATACAATAACATGAAAATAATTTCATCGTTTATATTTTATTTCATATAAGGGGTTATCCATGAGATACATCCATAGGCGATTATATACTTCTTTCTGAACCAATTTTTCCTGAATTTTGATTCAATTAAATAATATGATAACATGAAAATATTTTTATCGTTTATAATTCATTTCATATAAGGGGTCATCCATAGGCTACATTCATTAGCGATTGTATACTACTGGCTGAAACAATGTTTCTCGAACTATGATTTCATTAACTAATACAATAAAATGAAAATAATTTCATTCTTTATCATTTATTTCATATAAGGGGTCATCCATAGGCTAAATCCATAGCCGATTGTATACTATATTCTAAATAAATGTTTCCGGAAGTTTAATTTCATTGAATAATATAATACAACGAAACAAAAAGTATTGTTTATCATTTATTTCGTATAAGTGGTCATCCATAGGTGATCGTATACTATATTCTGAATCAATGTTTCCTGAATTTTAATTTTATCAAATAATACAACAAAACGGAAATAATTTCATTTTTTATCATTCATTTCATATACGGGTTCTTACATAGGCTACATTCATGGCCGATTGTATACTACTTTTTGAATCAATGTTTCCTGAATTTTAATTTCATTAAATAATAGAATAAAATGGAAACAGTTTCATTGATTATAATTTATGTCATATGAAGGGTTATCCATGGGCTACATCCATAGGCGATTGTATACTGCTTTCTGAATAAACTTTTTCTGAAATTGAATTCAATTAAATAATATAATAACATGAAAATAATTTCATCGTTTATAATTTATTTCATATAAGCAGTCATCCATAGGCCACTTTACCAATTTTTGATATATTTTTGACATCTGAAAGTAACTTCACTAAAAAAGATAAGTTTTCAATAGAAAATTGAATAGCTACATTTTGAGTTAAAAATAATTAATTTGGAACAACAAAAAGAACAGAATATTGTACCAGTGAAAATAAACCAAAAAGAACGAATTTTCAACAAAATAATTGAATCCAAAGCCAAAAGGATGATTTTTCAAAAAAGATTAATTTTCTACCTAAAAAGACAAATTTTCAACAAAAAAGAGGAATTTTCCACAAAAGAGTTGAACTTTCCAAATCGACACCAAATAGTTATATTTCCAACCGAATAGTTGAATTTTCAACTGGAAAATATAAGTTTTCAATCAAAAATGGAATAGTTACATTTTTAATTAATAAAGTTAATTTTTAACGAAAAAGAACGAAAAAGCCTCTGATTTGCATTGAAAACCTTGGGATATTCAAATCTGAGAATAATAATTTCTTTTCAAAAATAGAATAGTTACTTTTTAAATTGAAAAAATAAATAAATCTCAAAAAACAATTAACGAATTTTTAAGAACGTATGTCAATTTTCAATTAAACAAATAAATTTGCAATTAAAATTATGAATTTTTTAAATTGACAATTACAAAAAAATTACAACAGCAAAATTGTTAAATTTTAAAGTCAAAAATACGAATTATCTACAACACAGTTAAATTTTCAACCCGAAAATATTATTCTTCAACAAAAAAGTTCATTTTCTATCAAATAGTTACATTTTCATAAAAATAGTTTAATTTTGAATTAGTTTCCTAGATTTAACACTCAATCGAAAATAAAAAAATTGTTACTAATTGGTATAGAAATCTCAAAAAAGATTGTTGTAATTTTCATCTTAAATATATAAATTAAAGACAAAAAGCTAATCATTAGCAAATTGTTGAATTTTTATCCCAAAAAGACAAATTTTTAAAATAAGAACATTAATTTTCTACATTACAATTAAATTTTCAACCCGAAAATATAAATTTTTGATAAACGGAAATTTTCAAGTAAATATTTAAAATTTCTACCAAAATAGTTGGTTTTTTCAACTATTGTTTCTTGATCGTTCTTTCTTGAAAATTCAACTATTTGGGTCAAAATCCATATTTTTGGGTTAAAAATTAAACTGTCTAATAGAAAATTCGTCTCTTTTGGAAAATATTGAATATTTGTTGCTTTAAAATACAACTAGTTGAAATTTTTGTTTGCACAATTATTTTATTTACAGAATTTATATTATGTCTGTTCCCTGCATTTGGGAAAATGTAAGGAAGAGAAAATGGTTAATTCTCTTTTTAGTTCAGTTTATTTCAAGAAATAAAGTTATCTTGAACGGTGCATAATAATTTTTTTTTTTGTGTTATAAATTTTCTTTATACGTATTTAAGAAATATTTTGTCGCTATCTAAGACCCTAAAGTAGGAAATTCGTATTTTTTGAAAATATTTAATATTTTTTGTTTAAAAATGCAACTGGTTGAAAATTAATCTTTTCAGGTTGAAAATTTAACTATTTTGTTGAATATTTGTCTTTTTTTGGAAAATATTGAATATTTTTCGGTTCAAAATACAATTAGTTGCAAATTAATATTTTCTGGTTGAAAATTTAACCATTTAATTTATTGTGGAGAATCCATCTTTCTTGCTTGAAAAGTCAACTATTTGGTTCAATATTTTGGGGTTAAAAATTAAACTGTTTTGTAGAAAATTCGTCTTTTTTGGAAAATATTGAATATTTTTTGGTTCAAAATATAACTAGTTAAAATATAATCTTTTTTGGTTGGTAATTGAACTATTTTGTTGAAATGTTGCATTTTTCAGATAAAGTCTGCAGTTTTTGATTAAATATTAAAAAATATTTAATTGAAATATCAACTATTTCATTTTTCATAGAAAATCCGTATTTTTTGTTTGAAAATTCAACTATTTGGTTGAAAATTTATATTTTGTGGTGAAAAATCAAACTGTTTTGTAAAAAATTATTTCTTGAAACATATTTAATATTTTTTCTTAAAAAATACAGCTGCTTGAAAATTAATCTTTTCAGGATGAAAATTTAACAATTTTGTTGAAATTTTGTCTTTTTTAGATGAAGTCAACAGTTTTTGATTAAAAATACAAAGAAAAAATTTAATTGAAATATCAACTATTTAATTTTTCGTGGACAATCCATCTTTCTTGCTTGAAAATTCAAGTATTTGGTTAAAAATTTATATTTTCATGTTGAAAATCAAACTGTTTTGTAGAAATTTCTTTTTTTTTAATATTTAATATTTTTCTTTAAAAATACAGCTGGTTGAAAATTAATATTTTCATGATGAAAATTCAACTATTTTGTTGAAAATTTGCCTTTTTTGGATAAATTCAGCAGTTTTGGATTAAAAATAAAAAATTAATTAAATTGAAATATCAAATATTCCATTTTTCGTGGAGAATCCATCTTTCTTGTTTGAAAATTAAACTATTTAATTGAAAATGTATATTTTCAGATAAAAAATCAAACTGTTTTATAAAAAATTCGTCTCTTCTGGTAAATATTTAATATTTTTCATTTAAAAATACAACTAGTTGAAAATTATAATTTTTTGGTTGAGGATTCAACTATTTAGTTAAAAATTTGTTTTTTGTATAAATTCGACAGTTTTGTATTTATAATAAAAACATTTTTCTCTTGAAATATAAGCTAATCAATTTTTCGTGGTGAATCCATCCTTATTGTTTAAAAAATTCGACTATTTGGTTGAAAATGTATATTTTCAGGTGAAGAATTAAACTGTTTTTAGAAAATTCTTCTTTTTAGAAAATATTTCATATTTTTGGTTTAAAAATACATTTGGTTGAAAATTAATCTTCTCATGATGAAAATTTAACTATCTTGTTGAAATTTCGTCTTTTTCAGAAAAATTCAACAGTTTTTGATTAAAAATAAAAAAAAATTTAATTGAAATATCAACTATTTCATTTTTCGTAGAGAATCCATATTTCATGATTGAAAATTCAACTGTTTGGTTGAAATTTGATATTTTCAGATGAAAAATCGAAATGTTTTATAACAAATTCGTACCTTCTCGAAAATATTTGATATTTTTCATTTAAAAATACAACTAATGGAAAATTATTATTTTTTGGTTGAAGATTCATCTATTCTGTTAAAAATTTGGCTTTTTTTGTATAAATTCAACAGTTTTGTATTTAAGATAAAAACATTTTCTTTTTGAAATATAAGCTATTAAATTTTTCGTGGAAAATCCATCCTCCTTGTTTGAAAATTCAACTATTTGGTTGAAAATGTATATTTTCAGGTGAAAAATCGAACTTTTTTGTAAAAAAATTCTTCTTTTTTGAAAAATATTGAATATTTTTTGGTTCAAAATACAACTGGTTGAAACATAATCCTTCTTAGTTGAGAATTTAACTATTTTGTTAAAATATTGTCTTTTTTAGATCGACTCAACAGTTTTTGAATGAAAATAAAATGTTTAAAAATATTCAAAAAAAATTTTAATTCAAATATTGAATATTTAATTTATTGTGGAGAATCCATATTTCTTGTTTGAAAATTCAATTGCTTGGTTGAAAATTTATATTTTCAGGTGAAAAATCAAACTGTTTTGTAGAAAATTCTTCTTTTTTGGAAAATGTTTATTATTTTTTGTTTAAAAATACAGCTGGTTGAAAATTCAACTATTTGGCTAAAAATTTTGCTTTTTTGGATAAATTGAACTTTTTTTGCTTTGAAAAAAAATCATTTTTCTCTTGAAATATAAGCTATTAAATCTTTCGCGGAGAATCTCTTTTGGAAAACATTTAATATTTTTTGCTTTAAAATACAACTAGTTGAAATCTTTGTTTGCAAAATTATTTAATTTGCAGAATTTATATTATGTTTGTTTCCTACATTCAGGAAAAGAGAAAAAGAACTTAAAAAATTTCAAGGACAAATTTTTAAATTTGTCAAGATACAAAAATAATCCTAAACTCAAAAATATTTCAACAAATTTGACACAGTATATGGTTTTTTGATGATTTTGAAGCATAAACCTAAAAGATTATTAGGCATTTCGAAAGGTTTCAAGAAAATAAAAAAAATCTTCAGATTTCTGACAAAATTTTATATTATTTTGGAATTTGCAAAATTTTTTTTGAGGGAATATTCAAAAAGATTGCAAAACATTACAAAATATTTTAGAAATTGTAGCTTAAGAATCTAGAAGGTTCGAATGCAATTTCTTGAATTTTGCAGAACTTTTTAAAAAAATGTCAGGAAAAATTATAATCATTTTGAAATACATTTAACTTAAAGAGAATATTTCAAAATATTTTGCAAAATTGCAAAAAATTTCCAAAATTTTCAAAAATCAGTGCGGAAGATTTTAAAACAAATTTTGAAATAATTTGAGCCTGTTTAAAAGATATTTAGGAATTTCAGAAGTTTTGAAGAGATTGACAATATTTTGAAACTCTGAAAGATTTTCGAAAATTAAATTAAATTTTTGCTTTCATTTGGTAAAATCTTGTGGATTTAAACTTTAAATTTATCATTCTTCAGAAAGTTAAAAAAAAATTGAATATTTCAGATGTGTCAAAAAAGAACCCAGAAGATTTTGAAGAATTTTTATTTTATAGAATTTTACAAAATATTAAGAAAAATTCGAGTCTTTTTTAAAGATGTTTAGGACTCTTAGAAGTTTGGAAGAAATCAAGAAATATTTGATTTAGTGGAAATATTTCCAAGTTTTTAAATATTTATAATGTATTTAAAACGTCTTGAACTCATAAAAATATTTTTGGCTGATTGTAATTTTTCATAACATTTTGAAAAATCGTTCAAAATGTAAAACAATTACCGCAGGAATTTTTAAACATTTGTTTATTCTCTTGAAACCGTTCGAAATTGTTTTGAAGCTTCTGAAGTTTATTTTTGAAATCTTTAAAAATCTAAATTTCTAAAAATCTTTTAAAGTTTAATGTTCTTTTCAAATCTCTTCAATTCAACTAAATGTTTCTCGAATTTACTGAATTATTTTGATTTTTAATCTTACCAAATCGCAATAAAAAAATACTTTAATTTTTCCTAGGAACCTAAAAATAAAATTTTCATTATATAATATGACAAAATTGCAAAATTTTGCTTTCAAATCTTTTACACTTTTCTTTTCATTCTCTTGACACTCTGCAACATTCAGTTTACCTACAAATTTTTTAAATTCTGGAAAATTTTAAAAAAATTTTAAGTCTTCCATATTCGTTTTTCACACATTTTGAAATCTTTAAAACTTACCATAATTTTTTTTTGTTAATAAAACAAACCATGCATAATTATTAAAAAGCTTCTAACTTTTTCGAATTCTTTAAAATATGCTTTTACTCGTAATCTAATTTTTCTTATCTCTTTAAATATGTAAGAAAGTTTACAAATTATAGTGTGGTAGCGAAATGTTAAGCACATAATTATTTCCCATTATAGAACAATCAGTTAAAATTAAAATTTTCTCTTTTATCAATAATGTTAAGCCAAATTTAGAAATACATTTCATAATGAAGTAAAATTATTTATTTAAAAATTTTTATATACAAAGTTGATGGTGGTTTTAATGATACGTAATATGTGAACGCTTTCCCCAAAAAATCAATGTTCTGCTCAGTAAGATGACTTTTCAACAAAATACATGAATTTTCAACAAAATAAATCAATTTTCAACAAAATACATGAATTTTCAAGAAAATACATGAGTTTTCAGCAAAATACATGAATTTTCAACAAAATACATAAATTTTTAACAAAATACATGAATTTCCAACAAAATACATGAATTTTCAACAAAATACATGAATTTTCAACAAAATACATGAACTTTCAACAAAATACATAAATTTTCAATAAAATACATGCATTTTCAAGAAAATACATGAACTATCAACAAAATACATAAATTTTCAAGAAAATACATGAATTTTCAACAAAATACATGAATTTCCAACAAAATACATGAATTTTCAACAAAATACATAAATTTCCAACAAAATACATGAATTTTCAACAAAATAAATGAATTTTCAGCAAAATACATAAATTTTCAACAAAATACATGAATTTGCAAGAAAATACATGAATTTCCAACAAAATACATGAATTTCCGAAAAAATTGTTAAATTTCAAAATCAAAAAGACGAATTATTTACAAAACAATCAAATTTTCACAACCTCTAGAAAAAGTATTATTGGTAGTTGATAGTATTTTTGTACTTCAGAGTTTTAATGGTATAGTATAAGTATGGTATAGTTATGCTTCAAAAAAAAATTTTATTCAAAATCTTTTACACATTCCTTTTTGAGTCTTTTTGTTGACTGCAGTGTCCTAGAATGCACACAGGCAAGCTTCGCATTCCAAGGTATTATATATGCAATACACAAGGTTCGAAGACAGTTGCTGACTCCTTTTCGATATGCTTCCCTTTTTTCACCTTCAGCACTTCCAGAGGCAGCAATTCCCTGTCGTGCGAAAGGGTACACCAAACCACACTTAGGGTATATATCCTCTGGAAGGTCGTAAGACAGAAAACTGGTACTTCTCCCAGAGTAAAAATACTAAAAATGCTCCCTTCCACGTACAACGGCGGTTCAGCAGCACAAATAGTCACCTCTGACCTCTCGCACCACAGTGAATCTTAACTACAAACAATAAATCACTCTTAATATCGTCCAAAACAATTTATTTTAAAAAATTACATGATTACATATAAAGGGAAGTGTCATACAAGTTGGAACACTGTATAGGTAGGGACACTGTATAGGTAGGGACACTGTATAGGTTAGGACATTACATAGATTGGGACACGGTATGGGACAACTTTTTTAATGTTCGATAATGTTTTAAAATCTTTTTAAATAATCTCTTCAAATTAATTTTGCCAAATGAAAAATTATTTAAATTTTTCCTCAGAACCCAAAAACTTTTTTTTTTCATTTTCGTGAAACCTTAGGTTGGACACTATATAAGTTAAGGCAGTGTATAGGTTGGCACACTTTATACGAGCTTTTCTTAAATTTTTATTTTTTTCATTTTCGTGAAACCTTAGGTTGGACACTATATAGGTCAAGGCACTGCATGGGTTGGCACAATGTATAGGTTGGCACACTTTATAGTTTGGGACACTGTATAGGTTGGAACACTGTATACGATCTTTTTTTCATCTCTTTATTTTTCTCATTTTCGCGAAACCTTATTTTGGGACACTGTATAGATTGGGACACTATATAGGTTAGCACACTGTATAGGATGGCACACTGTATGGGTTGGGACACTTTATAGGTTAGGACACTACATAGTTTGGGAGACAGTACAGAACAATTTTTGAAATGTTTTTAAATGTTTTCAAATAATCTCTTAAAATTGATTTTTCGAAATGAAAAATTATTTTAATTTTTCCTCTGAACCTAAAAACTTTATTTTCATTTTCGTAAAACCTTAAGTTGGACACTATATAAGTTAAGGCAGTGTATAGGTTGGCACACTTTATACGAGCTTTTTTTAAATTTTTATTACTTTCATTTTCGTGAAACCTTAGGTTGGACGCTATATAGGTCAAGGCACTGCATAGGTTGGCACAATGTATAGATTGGCACACTTTATAGTTTGGGACACTGTATAGGTTGGAACCCTGTATACGACCTTTTTTTCATCTCTTTAGTTTTCTCATTTTCGCGAAACCTTATTTTGGGACACTATTTAGATTGGGACACTATATAGGTTAGCACACTGTATAGGTAGGCACACTTTATAGGGTGGGACACTGTATAGGTTGGGACACTGTATAGGTTGGGACACTGTATAGGTTGGGACACTTTATAAGTTGGTACACTGTATACGACCACTTTTTTTAACTTTTTATTTTTTTATTTTCGTGAAACCTTAGGTTGAGACACTGTACAGGTTGGGATACTATATAGGTTCGGACACTTCATAGGTTAGAACGCTTCATAGGTTGGAACACTGTATAGGTTGTGACACTGTATACGACCTTTTTTTAACTTTTTATTTTTTCATTTTCGTGAAACCTGAAATTGGGACACTGTATGGGTTGGAACACCATATGGGTTAGCACACTGTATAGGTTGGCACACTTTATAGGTTAGGGCACTTTATAGGTTGGGACACTACATAGGTTGGGACACTGTATACGACCTTTTTTTTAACTTTTTATTTTCTCATTTCCGTGAAACCTTAGCTTGGGACACTGTTTAGATTGGAACACTATATAGTTTAGCACACTGTATAGGTTGGCACACTTTATAGGTTGGGACACTGTATTGGTTCTGACACTTTATAGGTTAGAACACTGTATAGGCTGGTACACTGTATAACTTAGGACACTGCATAAGTTGAGACACTGTATGGAACAATGTTGAAAATCTTTTTAAATCTTTTCAAATAATCTCTTAAAATTAATTTTTCGAATTGAAAAATTATTTTAATTTTTCCTCAGAACTCAAAAACTTTCTTTTTCATTTTCGTGAAACCTTAAATTGGACACTATATAGGTTAAGGCACTGTATAGGTTTGGCACACTTTATAGGCTGGGACACTGTATAGGTTGGAACACTGTATAGGTTGGGACACTGTATACGACCATTCTTTTTAACTTTTGATTTTTTGATTTTCGTGAAACCTTAGGTTGGGACACTGTATAGGTTGGGATACTATATAGGTTGGCACACTCTATAGGTTAGCACACTTCATAGGTTGGGACACTTTATAGGTTGGGACACTGTATAGGTTGGAACACTGTATACTACCTTTTTTTCAACATTTTATTTTTTCATTTTCATGAAACCTTAGATTGGGACACTGTATAGGTTGGGATACTATATAGGTTCGGACACTTAATAGGTTCGAACACTTTATAGGTTGAAACACTGTATAGGTTGGGACACTGTATAGGTTCGTACACTTTATAGGTTAGAACACCGTATAGGTTGATACACTGTATATGTTGGTACACTGTATACGACCATTTTTTTTCTTTATATTTTTTTTTTTATTTTCGTGAAACCTTAGGTTGGGACACTGTACAGGTTGGGATACTATATAGGTGCGGACACTTTATAGGTTCAGAACACTTTATAGGTTTGAACACTGTATAGATTGGGACACTGTATAGTTTAGCACACTTTGTAGGTTAGGACACTACATAGGTTGTAACACTGTATAGAACAATTTTTGAAATGTTTTCATATGTTTTTAAATGTTTAATAATTTTTTTAAATCATTCTAAATAATTTCTTAAAATTAATTTTTCGAAACGAAAAATTATGTTAATTTTTCCTCGGAACCTAAAAAGTTTTCTTTTCATTTTCGAGAAACTTAAAGTTGGACACTATATAGGTTAAGGCACTGTATAGGTTGGCACACTTTGTAGGCTGGGACACGGTATAGGTTGGGACACTGTATAGGACCATTTTTTTAAAACTTTTTTTTCATTTTCGTGAAACCTTAGGTTGATACACTGTATAGATTGTGACACGATATAGGTTGGCACACTTTATAGGTTGGGTCGCTGTATAGGTTAGGACACTGCATAGGTTGGGACACTGTATAGGACAATTTTTTAAATGCTTTTAAATCTTTTCAAATAATCTTCTAAAATTAATTTTTTATGAGACATGCATGATTTCAGCCCTTTACGACGCCTATGAAGCGGGGCTAATAATCTACTTGTTACTCCCTGGGGACTAAAAAGCACTTTTTACTCCCTAGATACTGAAAAATGACGTCAGCGGTGAATAATGAAAATTATACATCTATGAGCTTGCATTTTACATCTATCAGTCCAGTTGAGATAAAAACAGTGAAAAAATTTTGGTGGCAGGTAATAGAATTTGGCGGTTATTTATGGAAAGTTACCATATATAACTGATCAAATTACCGTAAATTACCACATATAACCGAAAATTTTCATAAATTTCCGGAAATTTATAAAAATGAATTTTGGGTAATTTATGGTAAGTTACTATATCTACCGGTAAAATTACCATATATTGACGAAAATGTTCATAAATTTGGGGAAATTTGAAAAATGAATATTAGGTAATTTATGGTAAATTACTATATTTGCCGGTAAAATTATCATTAATTACCGAAAATTTTCATAAATTGCCGGAAATGTCGAAAAATAAATGTTGGGTAATTTATGGTAAGTTGTTATGTTTACTGGTAAAATTACCATAATTTACCAAAAATTTCCATAAATTGCCGCAAATTTATAGACATATTTAAATTGAATCCGGAAATTTTTTATTGAATTTTTGATGATTTGGAATAAGTTAACACAAATGTCATGCTTCTGTATTCAAAATCTAATATGAACTGAAATCGTGACTGTATTTCGAAAAATGTCCGTAATCATCCATTTGTTATAATAAATATGGTATGTGCCAAGGGGAAGAGGCACTTTTTCTCCGACTAGGTGCATGATACAATATTTCGAAATGAAAAATTATTTTAATTGTTCCTCGGAACCTAAACACTTCTTTTTTCATTTTCGTGAAACCTTAAGTTGGACACTATATGGGTTAAGGTACTGTATAGGTTTGGATACCATTCTTTCGAATACATAAAATACTACTCCATACTGACAATTACACGTTCACTTGAATTATTTAAACAATTTATTATTGTTTTTAGCAATTTTCTCTTAGAATAGTATTAGAAAATTGTGTTTTTTTCGAAAGTTTCTACTTTTTGTCCAATTTTCAATTAGAGCGAGATAATACTTAATCATTGTTAACAAACAAAATTGTTTAGAAAATTTATTATTATTTTTAATAGTATTATTTTAGAATAATGCTAGAAAACTGCAGTCTTTTCACAAATTTTTCCGTTTTTGTCCAATTTCAAATTAGAATGTGGTAAATAATTGACTAAAGTTAAGAAATTATTTATTCAAACAAGTTATTATTATCGTTGATAATATTCAATTTGAATAATGCTAGAAAGTTGCGGTTTTTTCTGAAATATTTAATTATTTATTTGCTTTTCACTTGGTGTGAGTTGATAATTAATTCAGTTTAGCAAAAATAATTATTTGAACAAATTATTATTATTTATAACTATCTTTTTCTTTATTAATGCTAGATAGTTACGGTTTCTTCTAAAAATTTCAACTTTTTACCCCCTTTTTACTAAGTCAAGTAATAAATAATGCAAGTTAACAAACACGGTTGTTTAAACAATTGCTTATTTTTTATAACTATCTTTTCATAAAGCTATTTTGTTCAAAGATTAATTACTTTATTTGAAATTGACGTTTGCTGAAAGTTTACCTGATTTGATAATAGATTTAATACTTTCACGATGATTCATGATGATAAATTTAAATTTAAAGCTTTTTCGGGTTTCAATC
>JAABKJ010007262.1:0-21115 GCA_011634705.1 Andricus grossulariae
TCGAAAATCGCGCGAAACTGTCAAAAGTGTCGTCTGCTATGCTCAGCTTTTTGGAATTTTTGTTACTTTGAGAATAATTGGAACATTTAGAACTAAAAAACTTTTCGTACAAGTTTAGCATAGGGTATGTCCTAACAACTAAACCAATTGTCGCTATAAAAAAACCTTTCCTGGCAGTGATATTTGGCTCTGCCCGCGTTTTACCAACATTTACCGTCATGACTGGTCATGACTGTGAAATACCGAGCAGCGCCCATCACTACGCTCGACCCACCTCTGCTCACCAAATACATAGGGTGATAGCACTCCTTACTATTAGGGAGTTTTTGCATATCGTTCCGTAGCTTACGGTAAACGCTAGTCACGTGATGACGTTTTTGCGCATGCTCTGCGAGTTTAGTGTTACGGTTTTCCGCAATCCGACGTTCTTTAGCTTATCATTTAGCGTTTACGGTAAGCTACGGAACGATATGCAAAAACTCCCTATTCCTTCGTGCGGTAAACGCTAAAGTCACGTGATGATGTTTCTGCACATGCTCTGCGGTTAGCGTGAGCGTTTTCCGCTATCCGACGATCGTTAGCGTAGCGGATATCGTGAGTTTTCTAACCGCAAAAACTCCCTAATGCCCACTAATGGTGCATTTACACCTCTGTCCGTCCAACCGGTGCAGCCAGAAAGTCCATGAGAGTAAAAGAGATAGAGAGCGGAAAATTGGTCAAGCATTACACTCTATCTCTTTTACTCTTATTACTTCTCTGCCAGCACCTGTCGGACGGACTGAGGTATAAATGCCCAATGCCTCTATAAGTGACTAAGCCATGATCCAACAAAAACCATGGTCTCGTCACGCGCAAGTAAAAAACAGTCAGCTAAATCATATTATGATTTCACTTCAAGTTCCATGTGCATACGTTTAGGATGTTCTCTGATTTTGTATCGCTTTTTTAATAAAATAATAATTTTATTTTGCACCGAAGGTACTGCCAAGGATTTGATCTTTATTAATATAAAGCATAAATAATGTATGATGTATTCTTTATAATTATATACAGGAATCATCGTATGAAATATTAAAATTAGCACATTTTTTTTATTATAGTATAGTATAATTGAATACTATGCATCGCATCATATCCTTATTTTTATATAAACTATAAACTGAAATCCTTATTTTATGAGTATTTTTAAAACATACTACTATACAGTGCTTCACCATTTTTATGTACAAAAATGAAATGTAATTACAATTTGAAGAGGTAACGAAAAGTCATCTGTATACGGGTCAAGACAGTTTAATGTAAAAAGTTAGTCAATTCCGGGAAAATAGACCGTGAATCTTAAATTGAATTTCATGGTTTTAAACATTTTAAAATATTTTAACATTTCGAATGGTTTCAAAGGACTTCAAAAAGATTTTATATTTCAAAGATTTCAAATGATTAAATTAAAAAATATATATTTTAGAAAATAAAAAGCTTATACGTTATTTTACACAGTGAAAAAAAAATCAAATATTTAAAAGACTTGAAAATATCTCAAGGATTTCAAGGATAACACAAGCATGCAAACGACTTCAAGATTTGTAACTGTTGTAGCTGACTTAAAAAGATTTCACAAAATTGTTTTGATATTTCAAACATTTGAAACAGTTTCTAAAGACTTCAGGAAGATTAAAAATTTCTAAAAGATCTCAAAAGATTTCACAACATATTTTTAAAAAATTTCAAGGATTAGAAATGATTTAAAATCATTTCAGAAGATTTAAAAATTCTGTCCGGAAAATATTGGGGCCTTTAGTGAGGAGCACGGTAAAAGGTTCCATCAGGATATTAAAATAATGGAACAAAGATACCAAGGAGTTTGGAATGAGAATATGATGGCTGATTACTGCTGGAGCCTACAACGTGATAACAAAATACCACATAAACGAAGACCCATACGCAGATCATTTAAAACAAACAAAACACGTTATTTCAAAAAAATGGATGAGCAGCATTGGGTAAGTTATAAAGAACGAATGTCGTGAGAGGCAAGGGGACTCACGCTGGACAAGCCCCACATCGTGAGAGGCTAGGAGAATCACGCTGAACAAGCACCCCATCGCGAGAGGCAAGGGGACTCAAGCTAAACAAGCAACCCATCGCCAGGGGAAAGGGGACTCACGCTCAACAAGTCGCCCATTGTGAGATGCAAGAGGATTTACGTCAAAAAAGCAACCCATCGTGAGGGGCAAGGGGACTCACGCTAAACAAGCACCTCATCGTAAGAGGCAAGGGGACTCACGCTAAACAAGTAACCCTTCTTTAGAGGCAAGGGTACTCACGCTAAACAAGCAACCTATCGTGAGAGGAAAGGGAACTCAAGCTAACCAAGCACCCCATCGTGAGAGGCAAGGGGACTCGAGCTAAACAAGCAACCCTCGTGACAGATAAGGGGACTCATGTTAAACAAGCACCCCATCGTGAGGGCAAAGGGACTCACGCTGAACAAGCACCCTATCGTGAGAGGCAAGGGGACTCACGTCAAACAAGCACCCCATTGTGAAAGGGAAGGAGACACACACTAAACAAGCATCTCAACGTGAGAGGCAAGGGGGTTCACGCTAAAAGGGCACTTCATCGGGAGAGGCAAGGGGACTCACGCTAAAGAAGCACCCCACTGTGAAAGGAAAGGGGACTAACGCTAAACTGTACCACATCGAGAGGCTAGGGGACTCATGCTAAACGAGCACCCAATCGTGAGGGGCAAGGGGACGCCCGCTTAGCAAGCACCCTACCGTGAGAGCCAAGGGAACTCAGGTTCAATAAGCACCCCATTATGAGGGGCAAGGGGACACAAACTAAACAAGCAGCTCATCGTGAGAGGCAAGGGGACTCAAGTGAAACAAGCACAACACTGTGAGAGGCCAGAGGACCCGCGTTAAAAAAGCAACCCATTCTGAGAGGCAAGGGGACTCATGCTAAAAAAAGCACCCCATCATGAGAGGCAAGGGGACTTGAGCTAAACAAGCAACCATTCGTGATAGATGATGGGACTCATGCTAAACAAGCACCACATCGTGAGGGGCAAGGTGACTCACGCTGAACAAGCACCCTATCGTGAGAGGCAAGGGAACTCACGTTAAACAAGCACTTCATTGTGAGAGGCAAGGCGACACACACTCAATAAGCACCTCATCGTGGGAGGCAAGGGGGTTTACGCTGAAAAAGCACTTCATCGTGAGAGGCAAGGGGACTTACGGTAAAGAAGCACCCCACTGTGAAAGAAAAGGGGACTAACGCTAAAATGTACCACATCGAGAGGCTAGGGGACTCATGCTAAACAAGCACCCAATCGTGAGGGGCAAGGGGACTCACGCTTAACAAGCACCCTATCGTGAGAGCCAAGGGAACTCACGTTAAATGAGCAACCCATTGTCAGAGGCAAGGTGGCACACACTAAACAAGCAGCTCATCGTGAGAGGCAAGGAGACTCTATCTAAACAAGCACCCGATCGTGAGATACATGGGGACTCAAGCTAAACCAGCACCTCATTGTGAGAGGCAAGGTGGGCTAACACTAAACGTGTACCTCATCGTTAGGGGCAAGAGGACTCACGCTAAGCAAGAACCCCATAGCGAGAGGCAAGGGGACTCACGCTAAACAAGCACCCCGTCGTAAGGTGCAATTTGACACACGCTAAATAAGCACCCCATCGTGAGGGGAAAGGTGACTAACGCTAAACAAGCACTCACCGTGAGAGGCAAGGGGACTCACGCTTAAAAAGCACCTCATCTTGATGAGCAAGGAGACTTACGCTTAACAAAGACCCCAAAGCGAGAGGCGAGGGGACTCACTTTAAACAAGCAGCCCATTGAGAGAGGCAAGACGATACACGTTATAAAGCACCTCACCGTGAGATGCAAGGGGACTCAAGCAAAACCAGCACCCCATTGTGAGAGGCAAGATGACTTACGCTGAACAATCTACCCTTCGTGAGAGGCAAGGGGACTCACGCTGAACTGTAACCCATCGTGAAAGGCATGGGGACTCACGCTCACCATGCACCCCATCGTGAAAGGCAAGGGGACTCACGCTAAACAAGCACCCCATAGTGAGAGGCAAAAGGACTTACGCTCAACAAGCACCCCATCGTGAGGGGCAAGGTGACGCATGCTTCACAAGCACACTATCGGAGAGGCAAGGGGACTTACCTTGACGAACCACCCCATTGTGAGAGGCAAGGGGACTTACAATAAACAAGCATCTCATCGTGCGAGGCAAGAAGACTCAAGCTAAACAAGCACCCTATTGTGAGAGGCAAGGGGACTCACGCTTAACAAGCACCCCATTGTGAGATGCAAGAGGATTTACGTTAAAAAAGCAACCCGTCGTGAGAGGCAAGGGGGCTAACCCTAAACAAGCACCTCATCGTTAGGGGCAAGCGGGCTCACGCTAAACAAGCACCCCATAGTGAGAGGCAAGGGGACTCATGCTAAACAGACACCCCGTCGTGAGAGGCCAGGGGACTCGCGCTTAACAAACACCATATCGGAGAGGCAAGGGGACTCACGTCAAAGAAGCACCCAATTGTGAGAGGCAAGGGGACTCACACTAAACAAGCAATCCATCGTGAGAGGCAATGAGCTCTAGATAAACAAGCAACTCATCGTGAGAGGCGAGGGGACTCAAGCTAAACAAGCACCCAATCGTGAGAGGCAAGGGGACTAACACTAAACAAACACCCGATCATGAATGGAAAGTGGACTCAGGCTAAACGAGGACCCATCGTGAGAGGCAAGGGGACTCACGGTAAACAAGCACCACATTGTGAGAGGCAAGAGGACTCACGTTAAAAAAAACCCATCGTGAGAGGCAAGGGGACTCACGCTAAACAAGCACCCTTCGAGAGTGGCAAGAGGACCCACGCTAAACAAGCACCCTTCGAGAGTGGCAAGGCGACTCACGCTGAACAAGCACTCCATCGTGAGAGGCAAGGAGATTAAAGCCAATCAAGCATCCCATCGTGAGAGGCAAGGGAATTCACGATAAATAGCCACCTCACTGTGAGAGGCAAGAGGACTCACGTGAAAAAAGCAACCCAGCTTGAGAGGCAAGGGGATCCACGCTACACAATCACACCTTTCTGAGGGGCATGTGGATTCACACTAAACAAGTAACTCATCGTGAGAGGCAAGAGGATTCACGCTTAACAGGCACCCCATCGTGAGGGGCATGGGGACTCACGCTAAACAAGCTCCCCATCGTGACAGGCAAGGGTAATGACGCTAAACTGGTAGCCCATCGTGAGAGGCAAGATGAAACACGTTACAAAAGCAACCCATCGTGACAGGCAAGGGGACTCAAGATAAACAAGCACCTCATCGTGAGAGGCAAGGAGATTCAAGCGAACCAAGCATCCCATCGTGCGAGGCAAAGGAATTCACGCTAAATAGGCACACCACTGTGAGAGGCATGAGGACTCACGTGAAAAATGCAACACACCGTGAGAGGCAAGGGGATCCACGCTACACAAGCACACCTTTCTGAGGGGCATGAGGATTCGCACTAAGCAAGGACCCCATAGTGAGAGGCAAGGGTACTTACGCTTAACAAGCAGCCCATCATGATGGGAAAGGGGACACAGGCTGAACAAGCACCTATCGTGAGAGGCAAGAACACACACGCTGAACAAGCACTACGTCGCGAGAGGCAAGGGGAATCACGCTTAATAAGTACCCCATTGTGAGATGCAAGAGGACTCGCGCTCAACCAACACCTCATCGTGAGAGTCAAGGGAACTCAAGCTAAACAGGCACCACACTGTGTGAGGCCAGAGAACCCGCGATAAAAAAGCAATCCATTCTGAGAGGCAAGGGGACTCACGCTAAAAAAAGCACCTTATCGTGAGGGGCAAGGGGAATCACGCTAAATAAGCATCCTATTGTGAGATGCAAGCAGATTTACGTTAAAAGAGCAACCCATCGTAAGAGGCAAGAGGAATAACAATAAACAAGCACCTCATCGTTAGGTGCAAGGGGACTCACGCTTAGAAAGCACTCCATATCGAGAGGCAAAGGTACTCACGCTGAAAAAGCACCCCATCGTAAGAGGCAAGGGGACTCAAGCTAAACAAGCACCCCTTCGTGAGATGTGAGGGGGCTCATACTGAACAAGCACCACATCGTGAGGGGAAAGGTGGCTGACGCTGAACAGGCGAACATCGTGAGTGGCCAGAGGATCCACGTTGGAAAAGCAATCCATCGTGTGAGGCAAGGGGACTCACGCTAAAAAATCACCCCATCGTGAGGGGCAAGGGGACTCCCGCTAAAACAGCATCCATCGTGAGAGAAAGGGGACTCACGCTAATCAAGCACCCCATCGCGATGGGCAAGAAGACTCACGCTTAACAAAGACACCATGGTGAGTGGCGAGGGGCTCACTTCAAACAAGTAGCCGATTGTGAGAGGCCAGACAACTCACGTTATAAAGCAACCCATCGTGAGAGGCAAGGGGGCTCACGCTAAACAAGCAAGACATCGTGAGAGGCAAGAAGATTTACGCTGAACAAGCTACCCTTCGTGAGAGGCAAGGGGACTCACGCTGGACAAGCACCCTTCGAGAGTGGCGAGGGGACCCACGCTAAACAAGCACCCTTCGAGAGTGTCAAGGCGACTCGCGCTTCAAAAGCACCCTATCGTGAGAGGCAAGGAGATTCTAGCGAACCAAGCATCCCATCGTGAGAAGCAAGGAAATTCACGATAAATAGGCACCTCGTTGTCAGATGCAAGACTACTCACGTTAAAAAAGCACCCCATCGTGAGGCAAGGGGACTCACGCTAAACAAGCACCCCATCGTGAGAGGCAAGGGGACTCACGCTGAACAAGCACTCCATCGTGAGACACAAGGGGACTCACGCGAAATCAGCACTTTTCGAGATGGGCAAGGGGATTCATGCCAAATAAGCACCCAATTGTGAGATGCAAGAGGATTTACGTTAAAAGAGCAACCCATCGTGAGAGGCAAGGGGACTAACAATAAACAAGCACCTTATAATTAGGTGCAAGGGGACTCACGCTTAGCAAGCACCACATATCAAAAGGTAAGGGTACTCATGGTAAACAAGCACTCCACTGTGAGGGGCAGGGGGACTCACGCCTAACAATCACCCCATCGTGAGGGGAAAGGTGACTCACGCTAAACAGGCACACATCATGAGAAGCCAGAGGTCCCACGTTAAAAAAGCTACCCATTGTAAGAGGCAAGGGGACTCACGCTGAACAAGCACCCCATCGTGAGGGGCAAGGGGACTCCCGCTCAACCAGCATCCTTCGTGAGAGGAAGGGGACTCACGCTAAACAAACACCTCATCGTGATGGGCAAGGAGACTCACGCTTAACAAAGACACCATAGTGAGATGGGAGGGGACACATTTTAAACAAGCAGCCCATTGTGAGAGGCATGACGACTCGCGTTATAAAGCACCCGATCGTGAGAGGAAAGAGAGCACACGCTAAACAAGCAGCCCATCGTGAGAGGCCAGAGGACCCACGCTGAACAAGCAACCCCTTTGTGAGAGTTAACGGTACTCATCCTAGACAAACACCCCATTATGAGGGGCATGGGTAATCACGCTTAAAAAACATCCCATCGTGAGAGGTGAGAGAACTCACGTTGAACAAAAACCCCATTGGCAGATGCAAGACGAATCATGTTAAAAAGGCACCCCATCGTGAAGCAAGGGGACTCAAGCTAAACAAGCACCCCATCGTGAGAGGCAAGGGGACTCATGCCTAATAAGCACCCCATTGTGAGAGGCAAGAGGACTCGCGCTCAACAAACATCCCATCGTGAGAGGAAAGGGGACTCTAGCTAAACAGGCATCACACTGTGGGACGCCAGAGAACCCGCGATAAAAAAGCAACACATTCTGAAAGGCAAGGGGACTCACGCTAAAAAAGGCACCTCACAGTGAGGGGCAAGGGAAATCACGCTAAACAAGCACCTCATGGTCAGATGCAAGACGATTCACGTTAAAAAGGGACTCCATCGTGATGCACTGGGACTCACGCTAAACAAGCACCCCATCGTGAGAGGCAAGGGTACCAGAGCCGGCGAAACGCAGGTCATCTATCTTTCTCGCTCCTTAAGGAGCGTGAATGTAAAGGAATTAGAGTAAGCGAGACACTTGCATGTGGAAAACCGTCACCTGTTTTCCACATGCGAGTGTCTCGCTTACTCTAATTTCTTTGCATTCACACTTCTTAAGGAGCGAAAAAGACAGATCACCTAGGTTCCGCCGGCCCTGAAGGGTACTCACGCTTAGCAAGCACCCCATATCGAGAGGCGAGGGTACTCACGCTAAAGAAGCACCCCATCGTAAGAAGAAAGGTGGCTTACGCGAAACAGGCAAACATCGTGATGGGCAAGGAGACTCACACTTAACAGAGACACCATAGTGAGAGGCGAAGGGACTCACTTTAAACAAGCCGCTCATTGTGAGAGACAAGAGAACTCACGTTATAAAGCAACTCATCGTGAGAGGCAAGGGGGCTCACGCTAAACAAGCAAGACATCGTGAGAGGCAAGAAGACTCGCGCTAAAAAAGCACCCCATCGTGAGGGGCTAGGGGACTCACACTGAAGAAGCACCCTTCGAGAGTGGCAAGGGGACCCACGCTAAACAAGCACCCTTCGAGAGTGGCAAGGCGACTCGCGCTTAACAAGCACCCCATCGTGAGAGGCAAGGAGATTCAGGCGAACCAAGCATCCCATGGTGAGAGGCAAGGGAATTCACGATGAATAGGCATCTCATTGTGAGAGGCAAGAGGACTCACGTGAAAAAAGCAACCCAGCATGAGAGGCAAGGGGATCGACGCTACATAATCACACCTTTCTGAGGGGCATGTGGATTCACACTAAACAAGCACCTCATTTTCAGATGCAAGAGGACTTACATTAAAAAAGCACCTCACCGTGAGGCAAGGGGATGCACGCGAAACAAGCACCCTATTGTGAGAGGCAAGCGGACTCGCGCTCAACCAACACCCCATCGTGAGAGGGAAGGGGACTCACGCTTAACAAGAACCCTATCGAGAGAGCCAAGGGAACTCACGTTAAATAAGAAACTTATTTTCAGATGCAAGGGGATACACACTAAACAAGCAGCTCATCGTTTGAGGTAAGGGGACTCACGCTAAACCAGCACCCTTCGAGAGAGGCAAGGGGCTCACGATAAATAAGCACCCTATTGTGAGATGCAAGAGGATTTACGTTGAAAAAGCATCCCATCGTAAGAGGCAAGGGGACTCAAGCTAAACAAGAACCTCACCGTGAGGGGCAAGAGGACTCAAGTTAAACAAGCATCCCATCGTGAGAGGCAAGCGGGACTGACACTAAACAAGCACCTCATCGTTAGGTACAATGGGACTCACGCTTAGCAAGCACCCCATATCGAGAGGCAAGGGGACTCACACTAAAGAAGCACCCCATCGTGATGGAAAAGGGGACTCAGGCTAAACATGAACCCAGGGTTAGAGGCACTGGGACTCACGATAAACCAGCACCACATTGCGAGAGGCAAGATGATTCACGCTCAACAAGTACGCCATCGTGTGGGGAATGGGGACATACGCTTAACAATCTCCCTATCGTGAGGGGAAAGGTGACTGACGCTAAACAAGCACCCCATTGTGATAGGAAACAGGACTTACGCTTTACAACCTACCTTTTGTGAGAGGCAAGGGGACTCGCGCTAAACCAGCACCCTTCGCGAGGGGCAATGGGACTCACGCTAAACAAGCACCCTACTGTGAGATGCAAGAGGATGTACGTTAAAAAAACAACCCATCGTGAGAGGCGAGGGGACTCAAGATGAACAAGCACCCCACCGTGAGAGGCAAGGGGATTCAAGCTAACCAAGCACACCATCGTGAGAGGCAAGCGGGACAAACACTAAACAAGCACCTCGTCGACATGTGAAAGAGGACTCACGCTCAGCAAGCCGCCCATCGTGATGAGAATGGGGACTCAGGCTAAACAAGCACCCATCGTAAGAGGCAAGGAGACCCAAGCTGAACGGGCACCACAATGCGAGAGGCCAGAGGACCCACGTAGCAAAAAGCAACTCTTTCTCAGAGGCAAGGGGCTCACACTAAAAAAAGCAACCCCTTGTGAGGCGTAAGGGAACTCACGCTAAACCAGCCCCTCAACGCAAGAGGCAAGGGGACTTTCGCTAAACAAGCACACAATCGTGATGGGCAAGGGGACTCACGCTAAACAGGCACCACACTTTGAGGAGCCAGAGGAGCCGCGTTAAAAAAGCGACCCTTGCTGAAAGGCCAGGGGACTCACGCTAAAAAAAGCAGCCCATCGTGAGAGGCAAGGAGACTCACGCTAAACAAGCACCTCATTTTCAGATGCAAGACGACTTACACTAAAAAAGCACCCCACCGTGAGGCAAGGGGATCTACGTGAAACAAGCACCCTATCGTGAGAGGCAAGGGGACTCACGCTTAACAAGCACCCCATTGTGAGATGCAAGAGGATTTACGTTGAAAAAGCAATCCACCGTAAGAGGCAAGGGGACTAACACTAAAGAAGCGTCTCATCGTTAGGGGCAAGCGAACTCACGCTGAACAAGCAACCCATAGTGAGAGGCAAGGGGACTCGCGCTTAACAAACACCATATCGGAGAGGCAAGGGGACTTACGTTGAAGAAGCACCCAATTGTGAGAAGCAAGAGGCCTCGCGCTCAACCAACACCCCATCGTGAGAGGCAACGAGACTCAATATAAACAGGAACAACACTGTGAGAGGCCAGAGGACCCGCGTTAATAAGCAACCCATTCTGAGAGGCAAGGGTACCCACGCTAAAAAAGCAACCCATCGTGAGGGGCAAGAGAATCACGCCAAACAAGCACCTCATTGTCAGATGCAAGACGACTCATGCTAAACAAGCACTCAATCGTGAGGGGCAAGGGGACTCACGCTTAACAAGCAACCTATCGTGAGAGCCAAGGGAACTCACGTTAAATAAGCAACCCATTGTCAGAGGCAAGGGGATCACACAAAACAAGCAGCTCATGGTGAGAGGCAAGGGGACTCATGCTCAACAGACACCCCGTCGTGAGAGGCAAGGGGACTCGCGCTTAACAAACACCATTTCGGTGAGGCAAGTGGACTAACGTTAAAGAAGCACCCAATTGCGAGAGTCGAGGGGACTCACAATAAACAAGCACGCCATTGTGAAGGGAAAGTGGACTCAGGCCAAACTCACGTTAAACAAGCACCACATTATGAGAGGCAAGAGGCCTTCGGCGCACAACCAACACCCCACCGTGAGATGCAAGAGGACTCAAGATAAACAGGCAAAACACTGTGAGAGGCCAGAGGACCCGCGTTAAAAAAGCAACCCATTCTGAGAGGCAAGGGGACTCACGTTAAAAAGGCACCCATAGTGAGAGGCAAGGGGACTCATGCTAAGTAAGCACCTCATTGTGGAGGCAAGAAGACTTACGCTAAACAAGTAACTCATAGTTAGAGGCAAGGGAACTCACGCTGAAAAAGTACCCCATCGTGAGGTGCAAGGGGACTCACGCTAAACCAGTACCTAATCGTGAGAGCAAAGGGAATCACGCTGAACAGGTAGCCCATTGTGAGAGACAAGAGGAACCACGTTATAAAAGCCCATCGTGAAAGGCAAGGAGATTCAAGCGAACCAAGAATCTTAACGTGAGAAGCAAGGGGAATCAAGCCAAACAGGCACCTCATCGTGAGAGGCAAGGGGATTCAAGCTGAACAAGAACCCCAACGCGAGAGGCAAGGGAACTCACGCTAAATAGGCATTACACTCTGAGAGGTTAGAGGACCCACGTTGAAAAAAGCAACCCATCGTGAGAGGTAAGAGGACTCACGCTAAACAAGCACTTCCTTGTGAGAGGCAAGGGGACTAATGCTTAACAAGCACTCCATTGTGAGAGGCAAGAGGATTTAGTCTGAACAAGCAACTCATAGTGAGAGGCAAGGGGACTCACGCTGAACAATCACCCCGTTGTGTGGCGAAAGGTGACTCATGCTAAACAGGTATACATCATTGGAGGCCAGAGGACCCACGTTAAAAAGCAACCCATCGTGAGAGGCAAGGAAACCCACGCTAAACAAGCACCCTATCGTGAGGTGAACGGTGACTCACGCTAAATAGGCACACATCATGAGAGGCCAGAGAACCCACGTTAAAAAAGCAACCTATCGTGAGAGGCAAGGGGACTCACACTGAACAAGCACCCTTCCATGAGAGGTAAGGGGGCTCATGCTAAACAAGCACCCCATTGTAAGAGGAAAGGTGAGTCACGCTTAACAGGGACACATCGTTAGAGGACAGAGGACCCACGTTAAAAGAAGCAACTCATCGTGAGAGGCAAAGAAACCCAAGCTAAACAAGCACCCCTAGTGAGATGTAAGGGGGCTAATGCTAAACAAGCACCCCGTCGTAAGGGTCGAGGGGACTCACGCTGAACAAGCACCCCTTCGAAAGAGGTAAGAGGGCTCATGCTAAACAAGCCCTCCATTGTCTGGGGCAAGGGAATTCACGCTATACCAGCACCGCATCGCGAGAGGCAAGGGGACTTTTACTAAACAAGCACCCCATCGTGAGGGGCAAGGGGGCTCAAGCTGAACAAGCACCACACTGTGAGAGGTAAGAATACCCAAGTTGCAAAAAGCAACCCATCGTGAGAGGCAAGGGGACTCACGCTAAACAGGCACCCCATCGTGAGAGGTAAGAGGGCTCATGTTAAACAAGCACCCCATCGTAAGAGGCAAAATGGACTCACGCTCAACAAGCACTCAATCGTGGGAGGCAAGGGGACTCGAGCTAAACAGGCACCACACTGTGAGAGGCCAGAAGACCCACATTAAAAAAGCAACCCATTCTGAGTGGCAAGGGGACTCACGCTAAAAAGAGCACCTTATCGTGAGGGGCAAGGGGACTTACGTTGAACAATTACCCCATCGTAAGGGGGAAGGGGACTTACGCTTAACAGGCACACATCATGAGGGGCCAGAGGACCCACATTGAAATGCAACGCATTCTGAGTGGCAAGGGGAATCACGCTAAAAAAAGCACCTCATCGTGAGGGGCAAGAGGACTTACGCTACACAATTACCTCATCGTGAGGGGGAAGGTGACTCACGCTAAACAGGCACACATCATGAGAGGCCAGAGGAACCACGTTAAAAAAGCAGCATATCCTGAGAGGCAAGGGGACTCACACTGAACAAGCACCCCTTCATGAGAGGTAAGGGGGTTCATGTTAAACAAGCACCCTATCGTAAGCGGAAAGGTGTGTAACGCTGAACAGGTACACATCGTTAGAGGACAGAGGACTCACGTTAAAAAAGCAATTCATCGTGAGAGGCAAGGAAACACACGCTAGAGAAGCACCCCTAGTGAGAGGTGAGGGGGCTTATGCTAAACAAGCACCCCGTCGTAAGGGGCAAGGGGACTCATGATCAACAAACACCCCATCGTGGGAGAGGATGGAACTCACGTTTAACAAGCCGCCCATTGTGAGGGGCAAGGCGAATCACGTTAAAAAAGCACCCCATCGTGAGAGGAAAGAGGGCACACGCTAAACAAACAACCTATCGTGAGAGGTATGGGGGCTCATGGTAAAAAAGCCTGGGGACATACGCAAAACAGGCACCCCATTGAGAGGGGCAAGGGGACTCACGCTGAATAGGCACCACACTGTGTGAGGCCAGAGGACTGGCGTTAAAAAATCAACCCTTCGTGAGAGGCAAGAGGACTCACGCTGAACAAGCACCCCATTGTATGAGGCGAGGGGACTCAGGCTTAACATGCACCCACTTGTGAGAGGCAAGGGAACTCTAGCTAAACAAGCACCACACTGTGAGAGGCCAGAAGACACGCGTTAAGAAAGCATCCCTGCGTGAGCGGCAAGAAGACTCACGCTGAAAAAAGCAACTCATCGTGAGAGGCAAGGGGACTCACGCTAAACAATCAACCCATCGTAAGGCGAAAGGTGACTCACGGTAAACAGGTACAATTCATGGGAGGCCAGAGGACCCACGTTGAAAAGCAACCTATCGTGAGAGGCAAGTGGAGTCGCACTGAACAAGCAATTCTACATCAGAGGTAAGAGGGCTCATTCTAAACAAGCACCCCATCGTAAGCAGTCACTCACGCTAAACAGGTACACATCGTTAGACGCCAGAGGAACCACGCTAAAAAGCAATTCATCGTGAGCGGCAAGGCAACCCACGCTAAACAAGCACTCCTTGTGAGAGGTAAGGGGACTTATGCTAAACAAGCACCCTATAGTGAGAAGCAAGGGGATTCATGTCAAACAAGCCGCCCACCGAGAACGGAATGGGGACTCAGGCTAAACAAGCACCCATCGTGAGAGGCAAGTGGACTTTCGCTAAACAAGCACACCATCGTGAGGGGCAAGGGGACTCACGCTAAACAGGCCCTACACTGTGAGAGGTTAGAGGACCCACGTTAAAACAAGCAACCTATCGTGAGAGGCAAGAGGACTCACGCTAAGCAAGCACTTCCTTGTGAGAGGCAAGGGGACTCATGCTTAACGAGCACCCCATTGTGAGAGGCAGGAGGACTTAGGCTAAACAAGAAACTCATCGTAAGAGGCAAGGGGACTCACGCTAAACAAGCACCCATCGTGAGAGGCAAGGGGACTCAAGCTAAACAGGCACCACCATACGAGAAGCCAGAGGACCCACGTTAAAAAAAAGAAGCCCTTCGTGAGATGCAAGAAGACTCACGCTAAACAAGCACCCCTTTGTGAGAGGTAAGGGTCTCATGTTAAATAAGCACCCGATCTTAAGGGACAAGGGGACTCACGCTTAACAAACACCCAATCGTGAGAGGCAAGGGTAATCACGCTTGACAAGCAGCCCATTGTGAGAAACAAGAGGACTCACGCTAAACAAGCAAGTCATCGTGAGGGGCTAGAAGACTCTCGCTAAACAGGCACCACTCTGTTAGAGGCCAGAGGACCCACGTTGAGAACGCAACTCGTTCTGAGCGGCAAAAGGGACTTACGCTTAGCAAGCCCCCAACCTGAAAGGCAAGGGTACTCACGCTGAAAACGCACCCCATTGTAAGCGGCAACGGACTCACACTAAACAAGCACCCCATCGTGGGAGGCAAGGAGACTCAATATATACAGGCATCACACTGAGAGAGGCCAGAGGACCCGCGTTAAAAAAGCAACCCATCGTGAGAGGCAAGCGGACTCATGCTAAAGAAGCACCCGTCTGTGAGAGGCAAGGGGACTCACGCTAAACAAGCACCCTTCGAGATGGGCAAATGGACTCACGCTGAACAAGCACCCCATAGTGAGTGGCAAGGGGACTTAGGCTAAACAAGCAACTCATAGTAGGAGGCAAGGGGACTCACGCTGAACAAGCACCCTATCTGAGAGGAAAGGGTACTCACTGAGAGGCAAGGGAACTCAAGCTAAACGAGCACCACATCGTAAGAGGCAAGGGGCTCAAAGTAAACCAGCACCCCATCGTGAGATGCAAGCAGGACTAACACTGAAGAAGCACCTCATCATTAGTTGCAAGGGGAAACACGCTTAGAAAGCACCTCATATCGAAAGGCAAGGGTACTTACGCTATACTAGCACCCCATCGTAAGGGTCAAGGGGACTCACGCTTGACAATCACCCCATCATGAGTGGAAAGGTGACTCGCGCAAAACAGGCACACATTATGAGAAGCCAGAGGACCCACGTTTAAAAAGCAACCCATAGTGAGAGGCAAAATGACTCACACTGAACAAGCACCCCTCCATGAGAGGTAAGGGGGCTCAGGCTAAACAAGCACCCCATCGTGAGTGGCAAGCAGGGCTAACACTAAAAAAGCGTCTTATCATTAGGTGCAAGGGGACTCTCTCTTAGCAAGCACCCCTTCGTGAGAGGTAAGGGGGCTAATGCTAAGTAAGCGCCCCATCTAAGATGCAAGAAGGACCACGCTGAGCAAGCCCCCCATTGTGAGAGGCAAGATGACTCACGCTTAACGAACACCTCATTGTGAGAGCCAAGAGTTCTTAGGCTAAACAAGCAACTCATCATGAGAGGCAACGGGACTCACGCTAAACAATCACCCCACCGCGAGGGGTAAGGCGACTCACGCTAAACAGGCACCACACTGTGAGAGGCCAGAAGACCCACGTTAAAAACGCAACCCGTTCTGAGAGGCAAGGAGTGTTACGCTTAACAACCACCCTATCTGAGAGGCAAGGGTACTCACGCTAAAGAAGCACCCCATTGTGAGATGCAAGGGGACTCAAACTAAACAAGCAGTCCATCGTGTGAGGCATGGGAACTCAAGCTAAACAAGCACTTCATTGCGAGAGGCAAGGGGCTCAAGCTAAACAAGCGACCCATCTAGATCGGTAAGCAGGACTAACACTGAATAAGCACCTCATTCTTAGGTGCAAGGGGACTCACGCTTAGCAAGCACTCCATATCGAGAGGCAAGGGTACTCCCGCTAAACAAGCAGCCCATATTGAGGGGCAAGGGGACACACGCCTAACAGGCACCACACTGTTATAGGCTAGAGGACCCGTGTTAAAAAAGCAACCCATCGTAAAAGTCAAGACGATTCGCACTAAACAAGCACCCCATCGTGGGAGGCAAGGAGACTCAATATATACAGGCACCACACTGAGAGAGGCCAGAGGACCCGCGTTAAAAAAGCAACCCATCGTGAGAGGCAAGCGGACTCATGCTAAAGAAGCACCCGACTGTGAGAGGCAAGGGGACTCGCGCTTAACAAGCACCCCATTGTGAGAAGCAAGGAGACTCACGCTGAACAAGCAACCCTTCGTGAGAGGTAATGAGGCTAATGCTAAACAAGTACCACTTTGTGGGAGGCAAGGGTTCTCAAGCTGAACTAGCATCCCATCGTGAGATGCGAGAGGACTCACGCTGAACAAGCACCCAATTGTGAAAGGCAAGACGACTCACGTTAAGAAAGCACCCCTTCGCGAAACAAGAGGACTGACGATAATCAAACAAACTATCGTGAGAGGCAAGGGGACTCACGCTAAACAAGCACCTCATCGCGAGGGGCAAGGAAACTCACGCTCAACAGGCACCACACTGTGAGAGGCCAGAAAAACCACGTAAAAAACGCAACCCGTTCTGAGAGGCAAGGATAATTACGCTTAACAAGCAACCTATCTGAGAGGAAAGGGTACTCACTGAGAGGCGAGGGAACTCAAGCTAAACAAGCATGACATCGTAAGAGGCAAGGGGCTCAAGCTAAACAAGCACCCCATCGTGAGAGGCAAGCAGGACTAACACTGAACAAGCACCTCATCATTAGGTGCAAGGGGACACACGCTTAGAAAGCATCCCATATCGAAAGGCAAGAGTACTCACGCTATACTAGCTCCCCATCGTGAGGGACAAGGGGACTCACGCTTGACAATCGCCCCATCATGAGGGGAAAGGTGACTCGCGCAAAACAGGCACTCATCATGAGAAGCCAGTGTACCCACGTTTAAAAAGCAACCCATCGTAAGAGGCAAAATGACTCCACTGAACAAGCACCCCTCCATGAGTGGTAAGGAGTATCAAGCTATACAAGCACACCATCGTGAGTGGCAAGCAGGACTAACACTGAACAAGAACCTTATCATTAGGTGCAAGAAGACTTACGCTTAGCAAGCACCCCTTCGTGAGAGGTAAGGGGCTAATGCTAAGCAAGCACTTCATCTAAGGGGCAAGAGGACTCACGCTAAACGAGCACCCCATTGTGAGAGGCAAGATGACTCACGCTAAACAGGCGCCACACTGTGAGAAGCCAGAGGACCCACGTTAAAAACGCAACCCGTTCTGAGAGGCAAGGAGACTTAGGCTTAACAGCCACCCTATCTGAGAGACAAGGGTACTCACGCTAAAGAAGCACCCCATTGTGAGATGCGAGGGGACTCACACTAAACAAGCACCCCAGCGTGAGGGGCAAGGGGATTCACGCTTAACAATCAACCCATCGTGAGGGGAAAGGTGACTTACGCTAAACAGGAAAACATCATGAGAGGCTAGCGGACCCACGTTAAAGAAGCAACCCATCGTGAGAGGCAAGGGGACTCACACTGAACGATCACCCCTCCATGAAAGGTGGGGGGCCTGATGCTAAATAAGCGGCCCATCGTGAGGGTCCAGGCCACTCACGCCAAACACGCACCACACTGTGAGAGGCCAGAGGACTCGCGTTAGAAAAGCAAACCATCGTGAGAGGCAAAAGCACTCACGCTAAACAAGTGCCACCTTGTGGGAGGCAAGGGCACTCACCATAAACAAGCACCCCTTCGTGAGAGGTTAGGGGGGTCATGCTAAACAAGCACCCCATCGTAAATAGCACGGGGACTCACGCTTGACAAACACGTTGAAAATGGTATTAAATTACCTTGTCATAGAAAAAGTTTTTTCAGTGGGAATAGTGCCGCCGGAAAAGATATTTGAAACCAACCTTAGTGTATGAAATTCACAAAATCCTCGAAATGACCGCCTTTATACGCTTTTTTTCGAGTTAAAAATAGTATCTATTTACGTTGTCATAGAACAAGTTTTTGCAGAGGGGTAAGTGGCCCCGGAATAGATATTTAAAACCATCCTCAGTGTTTCACAATCACAAAATCGTCAAAATGACGGCCTTTATGCACTTTTTTTGTAGTTAAAAATAGTATTAAATAAACCTGTCATAGAACAAGTTTTTCCAGTGGGGTAAGTGCCGCAGGAATAGATATTTAAAATCACCCTTGGCGTTTGACAATCTCAAAATCGTCAAAATGACGGCCTTTATGCACTTTTCTTTGAGCAAAAAATAGTATTTAATTACCTTATCATAGAACAAGTTTTTTCAGGGAGGTAAGTTCCGCCGGAAGAAATATTTAAAACCAACCTTAGTGTTTCACAATCACATGATCGTCAAAATGACAGCCCTTATGCACCTTTTTTCGAGTTAAAAATAGTATTAAATTGCCTTGTCACAGAAAAAGTTTTTGCAGAGAGGTAAGTGCCGCCGGAATAGATATTTAAAACCACCCTTAGTCTTTCACAGTCACAAAATCGTCATAATGACAGCCTTCTACACTTTTTTTTGAGTTGATAATAGTATTAAATTACCTTGTCATAGAACAAGTTTTTGCAGAGGGGTAAGTGCCGCCGGAATAGATATTTAAAACCACTCTTCGTGTAGGAAAATCACAAAATCGTCAAAATGACGGCCTTTATGCGCTTTTTTTTCGAGTTAAAAATAGTATTAAATTACTTTGTAATGAAACAAGTTTTTTCAGTATGGTAAGTGCCCCTCGAATACATATTTAAAACCACCCTTAGTGTTTCGCAGTCACAAAATCGTAAAAATGAAAGCCTTTATACACTTTTTTCGAGTTGAAAATAGTATTAAAGCCTTCATACACTTTCTTTTCGAGTTGAAAATAGTATTAAATTACCTTATCATAGAAAAAGTTTTTCCAGTGGGCTAAGTGCCGACGGAAGAGATAGTTAAAACCAACCTTAGTGTTTCACAATCACATAATCGTCAAAATGACGACCTTTATGCACTTTTTTTCGAGTTACGAATAGTATTAAATTACCTTGTCATAGAAAAAGTTTTCGCAGAGGGATAAGTGCCGCCGGAGTAGATATTTGAAACCACCCTTAATATATGAAAATCACAAAATCCTCAAAACGAGCGCCTTTATATACTTTCTTTTCGAGCTAAAAATAGTATTGAATTACCTTGTCATAGAACAAGTTTTTTCAGTGGGGTAAGTGCTGCCGGAAAAGATATTTAAAACCACCCTTAGTGTTTCACAATTACAAAATCGTCAAAATGACGGCCTTTATGCACTTTTTTCGTGTTAAAAATAGTATTAAATTACCTTCTTATAAAACAAGTTTTTTCATAGGGGAAAGAGCAGTTGGAATAGATATCTAAAACCACGATTTATGTATGACAAACAGAAAATCCTGAAAATGACCGCCTTTATACACTTTTTTTGCGAGCTAAATATAGTATTAAATTACCTTGTCAAGGAACAAGTTTTTTCAGTGAGGTAAGTGCTGGCGGAAAAGGTATTTAAAACCACCCTTAGCGTTTTCCAATCACAAAATCGTCAAAATGACGGTCTTTATACTTTTTTTTTTTGAGTTGAAATAGTATTAAATTTCCTTGTCAGAGAACAAGTTCTTGCAGAGGAGTAAGTGCCGCCGGAATAGATATTTCAAACCACCCTTAGGGTATGAAAATCACAAAATCCTCAAAATGACCGCCTTTATACACTTTTTTTCTAGTTATAAATAGTATTAAATTACCTTGTCATAGAACAAGTTTTTTGAGTGAGGTAAGTGCCGCCGGAAAAGATATTTAAAACCGCAATTAGTGTTTCACAATCACAAAGTCGTCAAAATGACGGCTTCTATACACTTTTTTTTCGAGTTAAAAATAATAATAAATCAGCTTGTCATGGAACAAGTTTTTTCAGTGAGGTCAGTGCCCCTGAAATACATATTTAAAACCACCCTTAGTGTTTCACAATCACAAAATCGTCAAAATGACGGCCTTTATACAATTTTTTTCTTGGAGTTGAAAATATTATTAAATTACCTTGTCATAGAACAAGTTTTTTCAGAGGGGTAAGTGCTGCCGTAATAGATATTTAAAACCACCCTCAGTGTATGAAAATCACAAAATCCTCAAAATGACCGCCTTCATGCACTTTTTTTTCGAGCTAAAAATAGTATTAAATTACTTTGTCATAGAACAAGTTTTTTCAGTGGGGTGAGTGACGCTGGAAAAGATATTTAAAACCACCCCCAGTGTTTCACAAACACAAATTCGTCAAAATGACGGTCTTCATACAGCTTTTTATCGATGTTTTAGATTTGATCAGGCACCTAATTGCTAGTGGAGCGTATTGGGGTTCGAATAACCACAGCCAAATTTTTGTTGCAAAGGAAAGAGTTTATTTTAGGGCATAAAAAACCTCCACTCGATGAGTGGAGGAAAAAGCCGAAAATCAAATAGTGATTACAAAAGTATGTCAGAAATTACCTTATGAGAGAATGTAT
>JAABKJ010007263.1:0-21115 GCA_011634705.1 Andricus grossulariae
ATTTGTCATCGTACGGAGCCATTCAAATATTTCGTATTTTCTAAAATAATCGACTCGCAATATGTATAAAGTTTCGCGAGTTTACTATAAATAATAAAAACATAATTAGTAATTTCTTGAATTAGCCTCTAAAGTCCATGAATTTGAATAATAATTCAATTTTTTTTTGCAATCTAAAATCACTTAATTCAATTCAAACCACTTCAAAATCTTAACTTTTCAAGTAAAAATATTACCTTTTCAACAAGACAGATGAATTTTTAACTAAATAGTTGAATTTTCCACCAGAACGGTTAATTTTCTACCAAAAAAGGCAATTTTTCAACAAAGTACATGAATTCTCAACCAAATAGTTGAATTATCGGCTGAAAAAGATCAATTTTCAACCAAATAGTTGAATTTGAAACTAAAAAAGGTAAGTTTTCAAACAAAAATGGGAATACTTAAATTTTCAGTTAAAAAAAATTAAGAAAAAAGAAAAATTTCAACCAAAGTGATGAATTTTCAACTAAAATTATGAATCTTTAACTGGAATAGATCAATTTTACACCAAAAAGATGAATTTGTTTAGAAAAGACTTTAACTTTCAACCAAGTATTTTTATTTTCAACCAAAAAGATGAATTTTCAACTTAAATGATGAATCTTCAACTGGAATAGATGAATTTCAAATCAAGAACATAAATTTTTAACAAAAGAGTTTAACTTTCAACCAAAGGGATAAACTTTCAAACAAACAGATTATTTTTTAACCAAGAAGATTAATTTTCTACCAAAACGAACGAATTTTCAACAAAATACATGTATGCTCAACCAAATAGTTGAATTTTCAACTAAAAAAGATACATTTTCAACCATATAGTTGAATTTGGAATTAAAAAATATCAGTTTTCAAACAAAAATGGAATAGCTATTAAATTTTCAGTAAAAAAAAAATTAACCACAATTAAATTTCAACCCAAGTGATGAATTTTTAAGTAAAATTATGAATCTTCAACTGGAATAGATGAATTTTAAACCAAAAAGATGAATTTTTTAAAAAAGAGTTCAACTTTCAAACAAGTAGTTTTGTTTCAACCAAAAATAGGAATTTTCAACGGAATAGTTGAATTTTCAAATAAAAGAGACAAATTGTCATCCAAATAGTTGAATTTTGAACTATAAAAGATCAATTTTCAACCAAGAGTGGAATAGTTATATTTTCAGTTTAAGACTAATTATCAACCAAAATTATGAATCTTTAACTAGAATGATTGAATTTTCAACCAAAAGTTTAATTTCTACCAAAAAAGACGAATTTTCAACAAAATACATGAATTTTCAATTAAAACAGATAAATTGTCAATCAAAAATTGAATAATTAAATTTTCAGTTAACAAATTAATGTTCAATCAAAGGAATGAATATTCAACTAAGATAATGAAATATTTAATCGAGATAGTTACATTTTCAGTTTGAAAAATAATAATGAATAATGAATTTGCAACTGAGATTATGAATCTGCAACTGGAATTGTTGAATTTTCAACCAAAAAGATGAATTTTTAACTAAAATGATGAATCTTTAACTAGAATTACTGAAATTCTAAAAAATATAATTTTTCAACTAAAAATTGAATAGTTAAAATCTTAGTTGAAAAAATTAATGTTCTACCAAAGAGATGAATTTTCAACTAAGATGATGGAATATTTAATTAGATTAGTTATATTTTCAGTTTAGAAAAATAATAATTTTCAACAAAAAAAAACTAATCTTCAAAATGAATAGTTAGATTTTCAAACGAATTAATGAATTTTCCATTAAAATTATGAATCTTCAACCGGAATAGTTAAGTTTTAAACCAAAAAGATGTTTTTTCTACTAAAATGGTCAATCTTTAACTAGAACAATTGAAATTTCAACCAAAAAAATTTATTTTTACCAAAGAAGACGAATTTTCAACTAAAAAAAAATAATTTTACAACCAAAAATTAAATAGTTGAATTTTTATTTTAAAAAATAATATTCAACCAAATAGATGACTTTTTAACTAAAATGAAAGAATATTCAACTGGAATAATTACATTTTCAGATATAAAAAAATTAATTTTCAACAAAAAGAAAATTTCAATCAGGTAATTAAATTTTCATTTCAAAAAAGATTAATTCTGAACAAAAAATTTAGTTGATATTCCAACCAAAAAATTTAATTTTTAATCAAAACCAGTTATCAAAAAATACGATTTTTCAACATGAGTTGAATTTTTTACTAAGAAAGATTTTTCAGTCAAGAGAGAGAAAAAATTGCAAACAAACTGTTGAATTTTGAAGCAAAAAGATGAATTTTCAATAAAAAGGAATTTTCAAGCAAGATGAATTTTCAACCAAGAAGATTAATTTTCTACCACAAAGAACGAAATTTTAACAAAATACATGAATTTTCAACCAAAAATAAAATATTTAAATTTTAAGTTAATAAAATTAATTTCAAACAAAAAGAAAATGATTTTTCACAAAATAGTTAAGTACATTAAGATAAAGGTACTTTTAAAAATGAAAAGAACATCGCTATTTAATTTTATATTAAAAATGAAAAAAAAAACTGAAGTACGCTCTAGAAAAAATTCCCTGACTTCAAAAAAAAATTCCCTAACATTTTCAGGTTTTACCAGGTATATAAAAATTCCCTGACAATTCTAGGTAGGGTAGACACCCTGTATTAATTAATATGTTTAAATTATTCAGCCATTAAATTGAATAAAATCAACCTTGAAACTTAAAATTTTAAACTTCTAGAAAATTAGAATTATATGGAGGAGAAAGCTGAATGAAAAATAATTAAAAGCTATAATACTTACCATAGCCTGCTCAATTTTGTTGTCGATTGCTACGGCACTTGTTCCCGACATACTGGAAAAGAGAAAATAATTTTTTGTTAAATTTGCTGATCAAACGTATTTTATTTATACAATTATAACCTAGCATGAAAATTAATGTTTTAATACGTTGTCCTTCAGTTTAATTTATTGACATTTAGATCTGAAATTGATTTTCATATTATTTATCTTTGATATCTTTACCGTCGTCTAAATTCGCGACCACTGAGCATCCTAGAAGAAAACTGACGAATGCGAGAGAAAACTAAGAATAAAATCATTGAAAAGTCTTTCAAAATTCCGAAAAAAATACCAAAGAAAGAGATATTATATAAGAAACGCGGATGCTACTAGTTGGAATATTTAAGGACTTTAAATAGAATTCACTCTTCTTCTTGAGATGTTTATTACTAATAAAACACTACTTGCTCACTGCTTTTCATAAACCGCACGTCAATTGATAAGACGTAACAGTTCAAACTATATTTACTTGACTGAGTCTTTGTATCAAAAAATTGCACTAGTTTAAAAAATTAATTAAAAAATGACCAATCTTTTATTTGGGCATGATTAGAATGTATCAAATAATAGAAAAAAATAAAATTTACGATCTTTTCTTTATTATTTTAGTAATAATTCTTATAACCTTTTTAGCACTTTTTATACTTTATACGGAACCAAGTTTATTCATTCATAACAAAAAAAAAATTTATTTCAATTTCTAGGAAATTGAACAAAGATCTCTATTCTTGAAACTACTTCTCTTTTTACAAAACCAAAGAAAATTTCAGCAGCTCTTAAAAAAATGTTCTGATCTGAAAAATGTAAGAGTTCACTTGAAGATTCTGATTTTATTCATCATAAGAGTTGAGTTAAACACTGCAAAAAATGTCTACTATAGTGAAAAAAGCTAAATGTAAAAATCAGAAATTTTGAGAAACAAAAGAGAAGCAATTTGCCGAACATATTAAAAGAGATAATACTGTTATATTCATTATTGTGAAAAATAATTGCGAAATTGAATTATTTTGAATTCTCTTAAAGACTTGTGAATTCTTTTGAAGTCTTTTGATTTTTTTTTTAATTTTCTCGAATAGGATCGTTGCAAACAGAATTTCATTTGTTTTTCAAGTTTAACTTAACATATACAAATGGATAATCATTTTGACTACAAAGAAACGAATTTTTGTGAAGTATCTATTTTTTACTTCATCTTAAAGTCTGCATATTTTTAAATATGCAAATACGTGTACTGCTTGGTAGAAGCGCCACGCCAAGAAATCTGTCACCTGTTTCGACTTTTCTGATTTGAAATTCGAAAGTTAGCATTTTCTTTTACGAATGTAAATATTAGGTAATGTATTATTGATAAATGCAATTGTTGCAAATCATGTAACGACCCTATTATTTTGAATTTTTCTCAATTTGTTTGAATTCTTGTAAATTATTTTTAATTCTCTTGAATTATTTTGAATTCTATTGAATCAATCAGAATACTTTTGAATTCTTTTAAAGTCTTTTGAACTCCTTTGAAATCTTTCGAATTGTTTTGAATTATTTTCAACTATCATGAATTGTTTTTAATTCTTCGGAATTCTTTTGAAGTCTTTTCTATTCTTTTAAATCCTCTTGAACTATTTTGCATTCTCCTAAAGTTTTTTGAATTTTTTTTCAAATGTTCTGAATACTTCTGAGTTCTTTTGAATAATTTTGAAGTCTTTTTAATTCTCATGAAATTAGTTGAAATATTTTTACATCAAAGTTTCTAGCAATTAACCTCTCGAAAATTTGCATTATCAACGATAAGAAAATTTCACATGCCTCAACTTATTATTATAATAATGATTGAAGCAGCCTCTAATTTTGAGAAATGATAAAAGACATAAAGATCACGCATGTCTGTTAATAATCAAAATGTGTGTGTGTATGTGTTTTTTGTTAAATAAGACCTATTCGATACAATTTTCTGAACTATATAGCTTAACAGAAGACTTTTGTTTATACCTTTCATTATCTTCGACAGGTTGCTGTTCATCGGCATTTTGAGTGACTTCAGCGAGAGACTCAAGCAGGGCTGCATCAGTCGGTTGTGCACCAGGTACCACTTGAATGCCAGACATGGAGTCCTGCTCCTGGTCAGTTTGATGGAACGTCATGTTACCTTGCTGAATACCACCGATTGCACCGACCGGCACATTTTGGCAATTCGCTTGCACCTGCGTCATTTGCACTTGAGCATTGCTACTGCCTTGAGGTTGCATTTGAGGATTGATAACCTGGTTCTGTATTGGTGCTCCGGGAACGTGAATTGTTGACTGCGGCTGTGCGCCCGACTGAGGAACTTGGTGAATATTTTGAATGCCTTGCATTCCCTGCATGGAGTTGGTCATTGGCTCGGAGATTTGCGTCATTTGGGGAATTTGTTGCTGCGTGTGTTGGGTTTGCTGGGGATGTTGATTTTGCTGAGGATGCTGAGTTTGCTGGGGATGTTGACTCTGCTGAGGATGTTGACTCTGCTGGGGATGTTGACTCTGCTGAGGATGTTGACTCTGCTGGGGATGTTGACTCTGCTGGGGATGTTGACTTTGCTGAGGATGTTGGTTTTGTTGAGGATGTTGATTTTGTTGAGGATGTTGATTTTGTTGAGGATGTTGAATTTGCTGTGGGTGCTGGATTTGCTGAGGATGTTGTGTTTGCTGCATATGCTGTTGCGGATGTTGTTGAGGATGCTGCGGATGCTGTGTTTGTTGGGGATGCTGCGCTTGTTGGGGATGTTGCGTTTGTTGGGGATGTTGCGTTTGTTGGGGATGTTGCGTTTGTTGGGGGTGTTGTGTTTGTTGGGTGTGTTGTGTTTGTTGAGGATGTTGCGTCTGTTGGGGATGTTGCGTCTGTTGGGGATGTTGCGTCTGTTGGGGATGTTGCGTCTGCTGTGGATGTTGAGTCTGCTGCGGATGTTGCGTCTGCTGCGTCTGCTGAGGATGTTGAGCTTGTTGAGGATGATGGACTTGTTGTGGATGCTGGACTTGTTGAGGATGTTGAATTTGTTGAGGATGTTGACTTTGCTGGGGATGCTGATTTTGCTGGGGATGTTGAGTTTGCTGAGGATGTTGAATTTGCTGCGGGTGTTGCATTTGCTGAGGATGTTGCATTTGTTGAGGATGCTGACTCTGCTGGGGATGTTGATTTTGTTGAGGATGTTGAATTTGCTGTGGATGTTGCATTTGCTGAGGCTGCTGAGGATGTTGAGGCTGTTGAGGATGATGCGTTTGCTGGGGATGATGGGAGATGAGTATGTTAGGCGACTGAGAGTTCGACAAAGAAGGCTGCTGCACCAAAGTGGGCTGACAGACACTTTGCGTCGGCAAGCTCTGCCCCTGAGAGCCAACCGTCACGTAGGAATCCTCTATCGAGTGGCCCATATTGGCTTGGGTAGGCACACCGTTACTGCTCTGGGTGAGAATGGAGATGGAGCCTTGTGGCATGCTTTGAGGCATGTTCTGCGGGTGGCCAAGGTTGTTGGGAAGATTGGACTGCAGATTTGCAGGCAATGTCGATCCCTGTCCTCCAGGTTGTTGTTGTTGCTGAGAGGCTAAGTTTGAAGATTGGAAATATTGTGGCACCTGCGTCTGAGACTGAACTTGTACCGGGTTGTGTTGCATATTCTGGAGATTCGAGTTGCCCATGACATAGCTCGTACCAGGTATCGTCCCAACTCCGGTGTTCATTCCCATCATACCATGAAGCTCTTGATGAGTCACATGGCCGTTTAAATCTAAACTCCTGCCTGAAATTTACAATATTTTATAAAAACTCTATTGGTATACATTTTTTGTATTATTATATACGGTAAAAAAAAGCTGATGCAATTTTACTACTTCCCGAATTTAACAGTGTTTATTCATATTCTTGAATGACAATACTGTTGAAAAACTAGACTTATAATTCATTCTAGTAACTTGAAATTATTAACTCTGCTAAACGTTAACTAATTTGAATCCAAAATTGAGTTTGAATCATCAGTTGTTTAAAAAAATTTGAATTAATGAATTCCCAATTGTATCAATATTTTAAGTCTCTTAATTTGTTTAGTATTTTATATATTTTTATAGTGAAAATATTGGCTTAATTTGTCAGTGAAGTAGTCAAAAAGAGATTAAAAGTATATAGCGCCTTTATAAATTTCTCAAATTTCCCTTTGTACTTGCAGTCAATATATAGTTATTCTTCGGCTGCTACAAAACTTTTAGAAAGTTTACAAAATTTGCATTATGCTTCACGCCTTTATCTTTCCGCCCATCTCCTTAAACCCAGTCCATTGAACAATGGACAGATTTGGTCATCACTATTAAAGGCGAGTAAGCTAACTTTCACTATTACTTTCAGATAATTTTTCTGAAGGTTTCTAGCCCCTAAATATCATATACAATTCATATACAGCATTGGTTTAAAAGTATTTTTTGACAGTAAAAAAACATTAGAGATAAATAAAAAAGTGATAAACAAATGTTTTCAAATTTAATCTTCTGCTTTTTTACATAATCTGGAATTTATAAACTTCATCATATTGAAAAAACAGAACTTATAAATATTTAAAAAATTGATAATAAACATTCCAATATTGAGATATGATAATAAAATTGAAAGATACAACTAGGATTGGAAATTAAGCTAAAATGAAATTATCAGTATTGCGTTTTTTCTAAACACGTGCCGATATATCGTTTAATCGAATATTAGTTTCAAACGTAATCTTATTATAGATCTCTCTCGAAAAAGTCAATACAACTTTTAAATCCGCTTAGTATTTGTAACAGTGCACTTGACTTATGCTTAAAAAAAACTCCAGAATAAATGAAATCAGGGTGTCCACTATTTTTAAAATTTTCATCTCCCGGTTCTCCCGGTAAAAATTCGTGATTTCTCCCGGTTTCGGCAAAAATTAACTCTCTTTGAGAAACCCACAGTTTTTTTCACATTTATGATCAATTGCGGAAATCGATAAGCATCAGAAAACCTTCTTGCAAAAAAATAGATTGACTTTGAATCATATAATAAGTGGGATAAAGAAATTTGTGTGTCTAATAAAGGAAAATACAGAGATGCGTTTTATTAAAAACTAGCAGTAAATGCACCTGCGAAAATCGCGCGTTTACGTCACTGGATTTTTGTTTCCCAACATGAAAAATATGCAAATTTAAAAATCTATCAAACCAATTTTTTAATTACTTTGAAAAAATAATTAAAAATTAATAAATTCGAATCGAAAGCGTCTGAAATTAAAAAAATATATATATATATATAGATTGAACGACTTTTGATACTTCAATTAGAAAAAGGAGTTGAATTGTATAACTTCTAAGTCGAAGCGTTAAAAATTAAACAATTTTATTTTGAATTCAAGAATAACGAAATTGAATGCTTTCAGCTAAAATTTCGATAATAGGACAATTTCAAATGGAAATTGGGTCATTTAAAACTCAGAGGAATTGAAATTGTATTATTTATCATTTAAAACGTTTAAAATTAAATAATTTAAAATTCAAAAAATTTGAAACATGAAAATTAGGAACTCTAAAATTGTAACGATTTAAAGTTACCGAAATTATTTATTTACTGATGTATTACTTTTAGATAGTTTAATTTTGATCTTTTTTATATTTTAAACTCAATTACAATTTTTTTATTTTCAAATCTTCCCTCAGAATTATTATTCATTCTTGAAACTTTCCAATCAAATATTTTTCAATTTGAAATGATTGATTTGTTTAAATCTTCAATTAAAAATAGGACAATTTAAACATATCGCATAGAAAATAAAAAATTAAAATAAAGGATACAAAACAAGATTACTGTAATATGATTTCATTTTTTGCAATTGTACAATTTTAAGCTTTTCAATTTGAAATTGCTTTATATTCACATCTAAAATTATTAAATTCAAAACTGACTACTATTGTAAAATTAAAAATTCGAAACATCCAGAAATTAATCTAAAAATTAATTTAAAGTAAAACTTTAGTTTCAAGGCCTCAAAGATTAAACTGTTTTAGAATTGCGCATTAGAAACTATAATTTTAAGCTAAAATTACAACAATTTTTAAAAGACGATAAAATTATTATTAAAAAGTATCATATCATGTAGTATCAAGTGACATAAAACGACTGGATAGATTTTTTTACTACAAAATGTGATTTCTGTCCAAAAAAAATCAGTCATTTTCACCTTTCATAATTGCAGAATTTTAAATACTGCGAGAAATATTGTGAACCTTTAAAGTTTAATTATTCTAAATATTTTGAAAATGATATGCTTTCTGATTGGAAACTTTCAAAAATTACAGAACGCGTGAATGATGAAATACGGGAAATCTCCCGGTGTAATATTTCTCTCCCGGCTTTATCCCGGTGCAGGTTTCTCCCGATTCTCCCGGGTGAGCGGCCACCCTGGAAATATAAATGAGTGTTTGATATCCGTCCAAAAATAATCTATTTTCCTGTTTCTCAGATTTCAAAATTACCGCCTATACGTCTAATTTACGGTTTCGTCAACTTTAAATTCTACATTCAACTATTAGGTAATGGCGTATCATCTCGGGTTTCTCACCTCAAGGGATATAGACGGCTTTGCATGATTAATTCTGATATAATAACAAGACAAGATACTCCCCAATACGTACATAGCGAAGGCTGTAATTACACTCTCTCCCATCTGATAAGACTTTTAGAGTGATTGCCGTAATTACTGTCTGTAGCATAAAATTAAAATGTGAACGAGACATACCCTTTTCGTCCCCGATCGAGTTTTGCTTCAACGCATCGGGCACGACGATTCCGCTGTCCGTTACTCCATACGATATGCACACCTCGTTCGGGTCGGTAACCTTCGCATTTGATTGATTGACCGAAGTATGGTCCAGATAGTCCATACATGTCCATCTTCCCCGTTTGAAAGGCTCAGTGCTTTCGATTTTCACTACTTTGAACCGCTCGTTCCTGCCATGAGAATGCACCTCACGCAGTTCGGGGTCCTGCTTCGTACTCGCGGAAATCAGGTTGATGATGTTGTTGTCGGTGACAGAAGCAATGTCCAGGTTGTTGATGTTGTTTTCGTTTGCTGAACTGATAACGCTGCTCCCTTCAGACGGCACTATTGCTAGGCCGTACTGGGAGCTGGTTGGGATCACCGGCGCCGTTCCAAGTGCAACGTTACTTGTGTTGAAAAAGACGTCTTCCTTCGAAAACGTGTCTTCAGAGTAGCTCGGCGTTTCAAGGTCGGTGATCCGCGAGTATTCCACGGAATTGTCCTCAGTGTGAGACTCATCCAAGTCGTCGTTCGAATCCTCACCAGCATCGTTGCTCATGCGGCAACCGACTGTCACGCTCGTTATTTGAAAAGAGGAAGTCTTTTTGCGGCACTGATTATTGTTCGGAGTTGAATTACTCTGTATAGAAAGTCCAGCTGGTGGGAGCAGCTTCTCTGGATCGTTCAATCGTATCGTTTCAGTAGTCGTTCGATGAACAGGAGTCACAATTTTTCTATTAACTGCAACATTCAATTAAAATAAACATTAATCAATTGTTTAATCTACTCAGAGGCGTCAATAGCTTCCATCGGTTATTTCAATTTTCAAATTGAAAACTTCAAAACTAAAGAATCCATGATCTGAAGGATTCAAAAAGAGTTTCCAATTTAACGAATGTAATGCGAATTCTTTTGAATAAAAGTAGTGCAGATAACATATTAACTTCAATATTAAATGCTTTAAATGGCTAAGATTTCAAGTAAAAATATATTGCATTATCAACATAATATTTTAACTTTCCAACTAAAAAGACGAATTTTCAACGAAATAGTAGAGTTTTCAAACAAAAAGACCCGAAAAAATGAATTTGCCTCAAAAAAGTTAATTTTAAACCAAACAAAATGAATTTTCAATCAAATATTTAAATTTTCAACAACAACAAAATTATTTCTCAATCAATCAGTTGAATTTGCAACAAAATAGTTGAAATTTCTATAAAATTGTTGAATTTTCAAGTTAAAAACACGACTTTTCTTCAAAATAGTTGGATTTTGATTCTGAAAATATGAATTCTCAAACAAAAACGTTAATTTTCAACCAAACAGTTATTTTCTACCATACTGTTAAAATTTCAAGCCAAAAAGACGAACTTGCTACAAAACAGTTGAATTTTTTAACCAAAAATATGAATTTTCTTTTAAAAAAAAATCATTTTCAACCAATTGCTTGAATTTTCAACCAAATCAGATTAATTTTTATCCAAGCAGTTGACTTACTTATGAATTCTGATCCAAAAATATAATAGTGGATTTTTCCATTAAAAAGAATTTATTTTCAATCAAAAAAGATTTAATTCCCGCCAAAGATGAATTTTCAATCCAAAAGGACGAATTCTTAACAAAACAGTTGAATTTTCGACCAAAAAAGATTCCTTTTTAACAAAATGGTTGAACTTTCAACAAAATAATGGAATTTTTAAGCCCTGGGATTCAAAAAAGGAGCTTAAAAAAGGGGAAATAGGGTAATTTATCACGAAAAAGGGGAAGAATTAAGAATTTCTGTTTACATGCAGAAAAAAAATCTTTTTATAAGAAATGCTATATTTGTAAATAATGTTAAATGATTGTTTAATGACTTCTGCCATTAAAGATTTTGTTTAACCGATATAGGTACTTATGTCGTTGGAAATACATTCACGGTGATAAAAAAGTCCGCAAAAAATAAAATGTGAAATGAACAATTTTATCTGTCAAAAATCATTCTCATAAATAAGAATCTTTTCTTTTTTAAAAAAATACCTTTCTTGCTATTTAAATCGTGATACTTATAAGTATAATTATATATTTCTTTCCTAGATTGCTAATTCCGTTAGTATTATAGTTAATATTTTTAACTTATATAGTTATACTTGTGTTACGTTACATTGTTTTTTTTATTTTGTACTTCATTTTCTAAAAAATAATTGATTTAAGTTCTTTAATATTACACAAATGCACTTTATCATTATAGCTCTAATCAAAAATTTAATTTTTAGTTATATTGATTATAATAAATAATGATGCAATTCCGTAGAGGTAAGCCCAATAATTGTTGTTACAGTTCTTATGTATATTCACCAATTTCAGAGAATTTCCGGCGTAATTCAAATATTGTATTTTCTTTTCAAATATCGTATATTCAAAGAGAAAGAGGGAAGTTTTTCAAAATTGGAAGATAAAAGGTGAATTTAAAAAAGGGAGAAACGCAGGGGAATTCGAGAAAGACTTTAAACATTATAAATTGAATAATTTCAGATACAAAGTTCAATACATATTGTAAAAATTAAAGCCTTGTTCATCTTTAAGCGCTCTTAATTTAAAAGTGTCTAATTAAAAAAAAATGTTAATCTTAAATTAATAGATTTCGATCGCTCTGAAATAATAAGAATTAAAGTATTAAAAGGACTCTATTTCTAATTCTGTAACTTTGAATTTGAAATAAATTTATTAAATTTGAAGTTAACTAATTTATTAAGTTTTGACCTAAAATTATACAAATTTCATTTTCTAAATTATACAATTTCGAGAAATTTAAATTGAATTTCAGACCGAAAAAGTTGTATATATTTATATCTAAGAGTATTGAATTTTAAATTCTTCCAAAAGTGAAGGAGTGAATCGCTGGCAAGCTTGAGATAAAAATGTCAAAACTGTACCTTCTCTCAATTATGAAAATCTAAAATTTGTTAATTTTAAACGATTTTAATTAAAACTTGTTCAATTTCCAACGCCAAACTGGTTTGCCAAATATAGGTCTCTATAAGTAGTTAGTTATTTTTAAATTGGAAAGTTCACAAATTATTTGATGATCTAAAACTATAAACTTTAAGGAATAAGAACAGAAGTAATATTAACATAACTTTACTACTAAGGATTTAAACAAATCTAATACTCATTCAATATCTCATTGTCCTCAACTCAAAAGTAGATCTAGATTTAACAAATCTATTAGTTCTGAAAAGCGGAATTTTAACCCAAAATCAAAAACGAAACCAATTTCAGTCCTACTTAAACCAAGCTAATTGCACAATTATTTCGAAAGGTATAAACATAAACGTGAATAGCGTCAATCATGATACGTAGTTGTGATACATGAGATATAGATATGAACCTAAAATTAGCTCTTCAGCTGAATTACCTTAATCTTCGTTTAGGCTTAATTAACTCGAATAATGATTTGCGAGTATTGAAAAGTGAGGATTATCTTACGTTAGTTTTTTAAAATAAAAAATATCTTATGCTGTTGTTACGCAAAAAAAATCTATTAATAAATGATCAACAGTTACGATATTAAAGCGAGATATAATACCAAGAAGGCATAAACTATGCTAAGAGTTATGATTTTCATTAAGGATAGGATTCGGATTATTGTAAATAAGGACATAAGTCAGAAATGAAAAAGGCTCAGTTGAAATTTACAAAATGTAACAAACTCAGAACCACACCTATGCTCTTTCCGCCAATTAGATAATAAATTGCGCTCTGAAAAGCGATCGTAATTTACCCAATGTATTTAATAAAATTCCTTGAAATACGTCAGAAGTAATGTTAAAAATTAAAAAAACGTATGATCTTGATAAATTTGTCATTGGAATAGAAATTAATTCGAATAGCGCACAAGGAGATGAACGTCACAGTTTGGAAATTCAATTAAGCTGAATCTCAAGCACCGTGAAAACAAATAATTAATCAGAGATCTTACAATGTTATTTTATACCAAATGATCAAACATTTTACTCAGAGCTTACTTATGAATAATCGACTGTGAGTCATTTTCAGAGAATTCTTCAATTCAATCGTTTATGGGTATCCTGTGGGGTCCTTATTTCGAATTCTATATGCATTCTTAATGCCGTTATATACTTTTGAATGAATTATCCAAACTTGGACCCAAATTAATCACGAGTGAGATTCGAAAATTATTCGAGTGAAATTTCGCATTAAAAAAAAACTAAATAAGAAAACTTGTTACGTGTTCTCGTGAAATTGTTCTTATCAAAGTTGAGTGTCAGTAATATATGATAATAACGAAGAATAGGAATGGCAAGGAAACGAGGTAATTTGCAGAAGCGAATGTAGAGACTGAAGAAGTAAATTCGCTGAAGAGTGTTGGCATTTTATGAATCCAATGAGGTGGTAATACTATATTGTATAAAGAATTGACAATGACCGTTTAAGCCAAGATTATCTGTTCTGGTAATGCTTGAATTGAAATACAACACTATATAACATTTTCCTCTTGACTACCCAGCTCCAGTGAGTGCAAGTTTTAACCAATAACATTGCCCCTAATCACACTCGGTACGCATAGAGTAGGCTGTGCATCAAGTGGAAAATGCTATTAGAGTTTAGCAAGCTTAATTTCGAGTTGGGGTTGAATTGCCAAGGTCGAGAAAGATTTAATTTTCGTGATTTTATTATTAAATTCTGCAGGCTTTGGACTGCACACACACATTTTTATATCTATAAAAATGAATATTGATTTAAAATATAAAAAAGGAACAATACAAAACAAACTATTTGCGAAAAACAAATAATCTAAATTGATATTGTATACAATATATACCGTCGAAAAATATGAGATGACCTGTCTTTCGCAAATTTCATATTTTAATTCTAAACATTTATTTCTACAAAAGAAAATTTAATTTGTAAATTATTATTTAATAATAAAGGCAGCAATAATGAATTTTCTGCACCATCAATTGAGTAAATGAACATTTCCAACTAAGTAATTTTATTTGATAATAAAATTTATTTCTCAAGGTTTCTAAACATCATTGATAAAAGAGAACATTTTAATTGTAAATGTTTTTTTAATATTGGGAAATAATTCTGTTTTTAAGACTTTGCTACCACACTATAATTTGTAAACATTTTCATACTTTGAAAGAGATTTGAAATTTTTTTAGGAAAACTTTGAATTATTTCAAAGTTTAAAAAAAAATCGAAAATAATTAGAAATTTAAAAACACTTGAAAAATTTTTCAACTAAATGTGGATTTTTCAATATTTTGAAATAAAATGAATTTATATAATAAATGATTTTTTTTTAACTTCCAGGAAAAATTGTAATTGATTTCTAAAAACTTAAAACAAAATGTAGATTGTTGAAAATTTCGAAGTTTTTTAAAGATTTTGAAAGGCTTCACGCTAATAAAAGAATTTTCTTAAAATTCCTGAGAGTATTTAAAGTGATTTCTTATTTTGAATAATTAATATTCAGAGAATACTTAAAAAGAATAAAAGACATTAAAAAGGTTTTCCAAAATTGTCAAAAATGAACCCGGAAGATTTTTAAAGAATTTTATGAATAATAAGAGTCTGTTTTAAAATATTTAGGAATTCTACAAGTTTTGAAGAGATTAAAAATATTTTAAAAGTTTGAAAGATTTCCGAAAATTTTTAAAATATTTTGAAATTTTTTCCAAGCGTGGAAATATTCTATATACCTTTTAAACTGACTCAAATTTTTACTAAAATTGTTTAAAATCCAGAGAAATTTAAAAAATAAATAGTTCTTGTATTAAAATTGCAACTGTTTAGTTAATTAAAATATTTTTTGGTTGAGGATTCAACTACATATTTTGTTGAAAATTCGACTTTGTGGATGAATTCCAGTTTTTGTTTGAAAATTTAACTACTTGGTTGAAAGTCAAACAACTTTGTTAAAAATTCTCTTGCTTGATTGAAGATTCAATATTTTAGCTCAAAATCCATCTCTTTGGTTGAAAATGTAACTATTTGTTTGAAAATTTGTCTATTTTGGCAGAAAATTAATTATAATTATAAATTATAATTATAGTCATAATCAAATATAATTATAGCTTGAAATATCAACTATTACATTTTTCGTTGACAATTCATCCCTTTTGTTTGAAAATTCAACTATTTGGTTGAAGATTAACTTTTTTATTGAAATTCAGATTTGACATCATTAAAATTTTCAAAAATCTTTTTGAATTTTCTTTAAAATCTTAGAAAAATTATATCTGTATAACCTTAAAAAGAAATAAGCAAATACATCTAAAAAATAAATCGTTATTCGAAATATTCATTTTGTATTAATAATTATTTTTCCCCTAAAAGCGAAGAACTACACGCTCGCGTAGTTTCAGACGCGCATAATATCCCTCATAAGATTTTGAACAAGTTTGAAATAATGCCAATCTCAAGTTTTTTTAAACTATGAAATAATTAACTTTCTCTTTATATGGGCAGAATTTGAAATTTTAATACAAAAGTCAAAAAGTTTAAATTTCATCTACTTTTTTTCGAAGATTAGTATAGTAAACCCTCGGGAAAAGTTTAAACAGCCGCCTTGATACTTTCTGAAAATTAGTCTATAAAACAGGGATTCGTACGAAACTTTCGTTACGTTATTTTTCGAAGGAAAAAAAGTTTCGTTATTTTATTTTTCGTGTTCGCCATGAACAAAAAGAATTACTTTTATTTTTGTTTCGTTACTAAAATGACGAAACTAAATTAAATAACGAAATTAACATTTACAATTAATTACTGTTAACAATTGTCTTAAAATTGAATAGTGGAGGAATATCTAGGATTCACCAGAGCGAATTTTAACATGTTTCGAAGGGATTTGGGGTTACCCCTTCTGAGGGATCTAAGAGTCACAATTATGAAAACCCGGACAACTTGGGTGCTCCAGAGTCAGCAGATCGCTTAAAAATATTCTTCGAGCAATAGAGGGACCTTGCATCTCTACGAAATCTAAAATGCGGTTTTGGCAAAAGAAGAATAGTCTGGGTTCCCCAGGAGGCTTTCCAGGTCGAGTTTGATCATTTTTTGGAGGCATTTCAGAGCAAACCCTCGACAGGAATTTAAAAGTCGTAAATATGAGAACTAAAACAACCCGGATACTCCAGAGGATTCACCGGGTCACTGAAACATATTCTTCGAGGAACTTTGAGATCCTGCGTTCGTGCAAAGGTTATATTTCCTTATGAAAAAGTAAGAATAATCTGGGTTCATCAGAGGAGTCTGGAAGCCTTGATTATCAGTGAACTACGAGCATGATTTGCAGGATTCACTAGGACGCTGAAACATATTTTACTACATTAATTTCAAAATTATAAGGAAAATTTAAGCCTCTAGGCGGTTTGTCAAAAAAGAAACTAAATGTTCTTTTGGCTAGATGTTAGGAGGCTTAGTTGTCAAATATTTATGAAGAAACTGAACTTTCGACCTGGCATACAATCGAGAGGACCTAAAACATCGTTACTTTTTTGGAAACACTTAATTTAGCCTTCGCAGGGACACAGTCTCAAAATTCCTCGAAGAATATGTTTGAGCGACCTGGTGAATGCTCTGAAGTACCTGGATTATCGTAGATCTCATAATTACGTTTTTCAAATCCCTTGGGAGTGATAATGGGAAAGTGCCTCCGAAGAATGATAAAACTCGACCTGGTAAGCCTCCTGGTGAATCTGGACAATCCTAGCTTTCTCCGAAACGTGTTTCAGCCTTCCCAGGAACGCAGGGTATCAAAATTCCTCGAGGAATATGTTTAAGAGACCTGGTGAATCCTCTGGACAATCCGGGTTCTCTCAGTTCTTTTAATTTCGACTTTTGGAATACTTAGAAGAGTTTTCCTCGAAATGCCTTCGAAGAATGTTAAAATTCAATCTGATAAGTCACCTAGAGTAAATACTAGAAATTTTCCAACACCAATATCATTTTCTCGGGTATTCAGCTAATACAATTATGTGTTAATAGTTATTACTAAGAAACTTTAATTTCAATCAACCTACAAAGAATGAAAAAACATTAATTGTCAGAACTGTTTTGATTAAATAAAAACATATATTTGAAAATCTACCAGAAATAAAAACTAGAAAGGCTACTGAAAATTGATCATGACTACTTAAAAGACTCCTGAAATAAAACTAGTAAAAATTTGCCAGAACCAGATATGCAGTCTGACTCACGTGTGCGCAATGTTGACACTGTCAAGAGGAAAACTCTCCAGATTGCGTTTTCTCTTAAACGTCAAAATGAGAACCATAGATGGAAAGATGGAAAATCGCATGCAGAGAATTATAGAAAGGATAAAACCCGCTAAAGCAGGAAATCGAGCCTAAGATTGACCACCCTATTAGGTCATTCACACAAAAATTTCGGAACGAATATAGTTTCTCTTTATCACGTTACGCTATTCGTACCGAACAAATGCAGCTATTCAAAGCGAAATTTCGGTATTATTCAGGGCAAAAACTCAACTTCTATATAATTAATTAGAAAAAAGCAAAAGGTTAGGTTATGATGACTACATGTGCGCCTTTGCGAGGATCGGGAAGATGATATATGCAGGAAGTGGGAAACTAATCGGCGAAGAATGTAAGAGAGAAAAGCAATAAAAATTGTGGTTAAAATTACCATCAGGCAGCAGCTTGTGCGGTTTTCTGAGTACATTATCTGCCATTATTCTGAGGACTTGACATTAGCACTGACACTCCAGGATGTCTCTCGTTTCTATCCTGTCGCATATTAAAACCGACATCGCTGAAGCCGACGTGCCTCCGATCCTCGACACCTCGGTAGAAATCCCCGGTATCCAACGCAAAATTAGACAAACGTTTTTCACCGGCAGCCCTCGGGAGACATTCCAGAACTCGCGAGTCTCAACAGGAATGAGAGGATGCTCGGGCGAATATCACATTCTGCGATATTTTCGAGGTGTTGACAGTTCACCGTTTCATAAATCTCACGGTGCCGGAGTGATTGCGCTGCAGCACCGTTCGCTAGAAAGTCAGCTAGAATTCTCTCTTGGGACGAGAAACTACACCTTTTTGCTTTCTTTTCACGACGAGCACAATCCGTTCGATATCATGCGCTTAGAGAAGTAAATTCGACGAGATTCCGTCGGGCCATCTTCTCTCTGTGACTTCAAAAGTACAGCAGAGTGCGAAGTTTAAAAATGGCTACCCATTCATTCACTCGCGAAACGACCACGATTCATGTGAATTCTCATGACGGTTAACATGGTTAACATGATAGACATTCTTTCGTGGGGGAAAAAATGCTCGGCATTGGAACAACGGGACAAATCACAGGGACAAACCAAAATCTTCCCTTTTCTTCAACGTCGCACGCAACGTTGCGAAAGCGCCATAATACCCGAAACTAAAAAGCGCGCATGTGCAAAAAATAACATACGCATGCGCCAGAACTTACCGGAACCCTAAAGCAACAAAGGGCGCGATTTTCAAAATCGAGTCTTCAATATCTTCATTTTTTATTAGAAGAAAAATTAAATTGACTGCCTGAAGCTTGAAAATTATCAAATAATTCGTAGTTTGTAACGTGCAATATGTTGGTATTATAATTTTTGTTTAAAAAAAAGTACCATAAACTTTTCTTTCTCCCCTTTTTTTCTCGTTTTTTCACTTAAATGCTAAGTAAGAATTGCAAATGTTTTTGGTTGAAAGTTAATTCTTGTTGGTAAACAATTGTACTATCATATTTTTTGCTTATAATCAATCTGGCTTAGTTGAAACGTTAATTGTTTTGTTAAAAATTTAACTATTTTATCATAAAGTCATTCCTTTTGGTTGGAAATTCAATTTTTTTAAAAATTAATTTCTTAGTTGAAGATTTATCATGCTAGTTAAAAATTCATCGCTCGATGAAAATTGAATTATTTTGTTGAAAAATCGTTTTTTGTTGTTAGTTGCAAATTGATTATTTCTATCGAAAATTTATTTATTCCAGTTGAAGATTCATAATTTCAGTTAAAAATTAATTTCTTCGTATGAAAATTTAAATATTTACTTGACAATTCGTTTTTTGTTGTTGTTGACATTTTTTCAAATTTTTGGTTGAAAGTTGATATTTTAAAATAAAAATGGATGTTTTTCAGTTGAACAAAATTAATCTTCTGCGTTAAAATTTCGTCTTTTTCTTGGTTAAATTCAACTGTTTTTTATTTGAAATTGAAATCTTTTTTTGATTGAAATATCAACTCAAACATTTTCCGTTGAGAATTGATCTTTTTCGATTGAAAATTCAACCACTTCGTTAAAAATTGATTTTTGTTCAAAACTTATTTTTTTGTTTGAAGATTCAACAGTCTGATTGAAAATTTAACTATTTTCTTGAAAATTCGTTTTTTTCCAAATTAATTACTTCAACCGAAAATTTATTTATTCTGGTTAAAGATTCATCATTATAGCTAAAAATTCATTTATTTGGTTGAAAATTCAAACATTATGTTGAAAATTCATTTTTTTCTTGTTGAATATAATTATTTTTAACTGGAAATTTAACTTTTCCATTTTTGGTTAAGAGTTGATAATTCTATTTGAAAACGGATATTTTTTTCCACTTTAAAATTCATGTATTTTGTTGAAAAAATGTTTTTTTTTTGTTGAAGAAAATTAATCTTCTCGGTTGAAATTTCATCTTTTTTATGTAAAAGTGCAACTGTTTGGTTTAAAAGTGGTCTGCTTTACTTGAGGATTTAGGTATTTTCTGTAAAATTCATCTTTTTTTTTCATAAATTCATTGGTTTTTTATTTAAAATTGAAATCTTTATTGATTGAAATATCATCTAAAAGATTTTTCGTTAACAATTTTTTTTTGTTAAGAATCCAACCACTTTGTAAAAAATCGAATTTCGTTTAAAACTTATTTTTTTGGGTTCAAGATTCAACCGTTTGATTTGAAATTGAACTCTTTTGTTGAAAATTCCTTTTTTTTTGTTGTTAAAAAATAATTTTTGTTAGTAAAAATCGAGATTTTTAAGTTGAAAATTCAATTGTTTGGTTGAAAATTCACGGATTATATTAAAAATTCGTCTTTTGTTGGTAGATAATTATCCTTCTTGGTTAAAACTTGTTTTTTTAGTTTGAAATTCATGTGTTTTCGTTGAAAATTTGTCTCTTGGTAGGAAATTAATTTTCTTGGTTGAAAATTCAACTATTTCGTTAAAAATTTAATTATTTTCGTAGAAGATTCATTAATTTTGGTCGAAAATTCAACTCTTTTGTTGAACATTCGTCTTTTTTATAGAAAATTAAAATTTTTGGTTGAAAAGTCATCTTTCTGTATTGGAAATTCCTCCTATTTGGTTGCAAATGAATATTTTTCTTGCAAACATTTTTTTGAATGGGGAGGGTAAGAAATTGTTAAAGAGCTTAGGGGAAATGGGATGGTTTATTCTAAATGGAAGTATAGAGGGA
>JAABKJ010007264.1:0-21115 GCA_011634705.1 Andricus grossulariae
TCTGATCAATCTTTCGAAAGTTATCGTGCCTACACGATACTACAGACTACAGACAGACAGACGGACAGACAGACAGAAACCTTAGTAAAACCCGTTTTTTCTGAAACAGGGGGTCTCGAAACGTCGACATTTGATTGAATCCGCGAAAGTCATTTTTCACATAAACCCAATACCTTCTCATTGTGATGAGAATGTAATTAAACGAAAAAAGTTGTTCACCCGGAAAAGAACTTCAAATTTGTTATTGGTCATTTTTTGATAGGACGCCTAGCTTTTGTTTTGATCGTAAAAATAACATTAAAAATAACAACATTAAATTTTTCGAAAAACGACACAAGATACAACAAAAAATGAATAGACAAAAGTTGTTCGCGTACAAATGAGCTATACTTTTTTCATTAATCATTTTTCGACAGGATGCGTAGTTTTTGTTTTAATCGCAAGAAATAACATTAAAAATAAAAAATAAATTGTTTGTTGAAACGCGACACAAGATATGAAAAAATTAATGCACTCTTCTTTTGCTTTGATTTTGTCCTTGTCAACAACCCGATTCGTGTTTTAGGGACATCAAAAATGTCAAAAATAAAAAAAGTGTAATAACTTTCAAACCAAATTTTTTTGAAGTGAAACCTTTGTCAAGGGGCCGTCCATAAATTATGTAACCCCAGTTGAAAAAGTGATATATATATTTTTTTTATATATAGTGGACACGATAATGATATTCTTCATTTTTTTATACATTTTTCTCTGTAAAACAAATGAAAAATATCAATGGTAAATGATTTTTCTACTGTATCTCACATGGGGTGGAGGGGGGGGGGCGTGGTCTACAATCTTTCTTTCATGAGATATTTGGTTTAAAATTCAACAATTTTGTTAAAAAGTCATACTTTTTGTTCAATATTCAACTGTTTTGTTGAAAATTCAACAATTTAATTCAAATTTTTTCCTTTTTTGCCTAAAAAATTTTGTTTGATTGAAAATTTATCTCTTTTGTTGACCATTCATATTTTTTGTTTGAAAATTAATTTTTGTTGTTGAAATTTCATATTTTTGGTTAAAAATGCAACTGTATGAGTAAAAATGAATATGTTTTTGGTGAAAATAAGCTTTTCTTGTTAAACATTCATTGGTGTTGTAAAAAATTCATATTTTCGACTCAAAAATTCAATAATCTGGTAGAAAATTCAACTATTTGGTGGAAAGTTGAATTACTTTATTGAAATTTCATTTTTTAGTTGAAGATTCATCATTTTAGTTAAAAATTAATTTCTTTGGTGGAAAAGTAAACTATTTTGTTGAAAATTCGTTTTGCTTTTGGTTGAAAATTAATGTATTTTATTAACAATTTGTCTTTTTGATTAAAAATGTTACTATGTTGCTGAAAATTGATGTATTTTGTTGAAAATTCATCTTTTTCGGTAGAAAATTTTTCTTTTTCACTTGATAATGTAAGTGTTTAGTTGAAAATTAATCTGTTTCAGTTAAAAATTCAAGACTTTTGTTGAAAATTGATCCTTATTGATGAAACTCAACAGTTTTTAAATTCAAATAAAATCTTTTCGGGTAAAAATATCAACTATTACATTTTCTGTTGAAAATGCAGTTTTTTTCTGTTAAAAATTAATTGTATTAATTAGCAATTTGACTATTTGGTCAAGAATTAAAATTTTTGGTTGAAAATTAACTCTTTTGTTAAAAATTCATATTTCCCGATCGAAAATTCAACTGTTTTGTAGAAAGTTCGTTTTTTAAATTAAAAATGATGTTTTTTCATTGAAAATTTAACTATTCCATTTTTGGTTCAAAACTAATCTTTTTAAGTTAAGAAATTCAACTATTTTAATATTTTTTGGGTTAATATCAATTATTAAATTTTTTTGACAATTCAGCTTTTTTGGTTAAAAATTCAACTACTTTGTTAATTCATAAGAAACAGTAAGATTTTAGCAAAAACCTTTCATTCTCCTAGATCGTATTACGTTATTTTTGGATGACCCCTGAATAAATTCACGGAAATAAGGTATTTGGATAAAATTATAAACTCTAACAAAGGGGATACGTGATTCAAAATTTCAGAAAACATTTTTACGTTGCTTATACACCGTCCCAAATCTATAGTTGCTCCACTAAACAAATAAGTAGCCAAAGTTTACAAAAAATCGATGATGAAAGATCCGGTTTGTGTGAGTCCGGCGTGAAATCCACCTTTTGCAACTTAATATTTTAATCGCAGGTTTAGTTATCTCGACATATCTCGTTGTAATAAAGACACTCCCTCTCAGGGAAAGATTATCCACTTGAAACTTCCGTGCAGATTAGAGGAATTTAGACGATGAGATAAGAGGAAAACATACAAATACAAGCATACAATAAGAACTTTATTTTCTATTATACAATGGACATTATACATTTGTTGAAGAACGGCAAACCCAACGAGTTTACGAGTTGTCTCGAGGGCATTCGGGAAGTTGAGGGTCTCTCGCGAACGTTTGAGAATATTGCGTTCCTGACACATGTACTATTTACACTCACTTCAATTTTATCTCACGTTGATGATTTCGTCACCATTCCATCTTTGTCCTATAGCAGCTGAATTTGCAGATTTGAAAAAAGAAAGTAGGATTACGTGAAACTTATTATAGTAAGAGGATACTCTATAAATCAGGACAATTGGACTTTTCTTCACGAAAAAAATATGTTAATATTACAAAGGTCTTATGAAAGGATCTACTATACGTACAGTCAGTCTCAAAACTCATACATACAAGCTTTATAAATACTAGAAAACAAACACGCCCGCGATTATTATTTTTTGTTGTCTCACTCAATCTTTAAATTAAAATATAACATAAATTTTTTCTTCTTATGAAATTCCCCCTATCGGCGGGGACATTATCATTGCGCGCGACTGAATTTTTTCAAATCTCATAAATATTGCAACTTAAATAAAAAACTATGACTCAAACCTACAAATTAAACCTTCTAGCTTTTAAAAATCTATACAAATTGGGACACCTTCATCGCTGATATGCTGATATGCGTAAAATTTCCTTGGTCAAAACCCTAATTGTCAAATCCCCCTACCCGGCTCTCCCCATCCCCAAAAATCACTACTAAGTTTAAAATTTCCTTGTGCAGCTCTCTCCGGCCCCAAAAATTACACTTTAGTGTAAAATTCCCTTGTCCAGGTTTCCCCAGCCCCAAAAATCACCACCAAGTGTAAAATTCCCTTGAGCATCTCTTCCTAGCCCGAAAAACCACCCCTAAGTTCGAATACCCTGGTCCATTTCTCGACAGTCCCAAAAATAACAACTCAGTGTGAAATCCCCTTATCCAGCTCTTCCCAGCCCCAAAAATCACGACTGAGCGTAAAATCCGCTTTCCCAGCACTCCCGAGACTCAAAAATCACGAATAAGCGTAAAATCATCTTGTCCAGCTCTCTCCATCCCTAAAAATCACCCCTAAGTGTTAAATCCCCTTTTCCAGCTCTCCTCAACCCCAAAAGTCACTATTAAGTATAAAACCCCCTTGTCCAGCATTCCAACAGACGTGTTCTGTTATAATAAAAAAAATTCAAAACACGCCTACTGCTCCTGAAAATTTGCTGCCCTAAGTCATACACGGTAAACCTTAACCAACTTTAACCGGAAGATCCTTGAAGTTAGATAATATTTATGGGATACTGTTCTATTTCGCCATAAAAATACTTTTCAAACACAAAATTCCTAGTACAAAATATTTAAGCTTTTATCTTTTTAATATATTTCTTTATTTTTAAAATCGTGCCATTATCATTTAGTTACAACCTGAGATGGTCCGGTAATTAAAAAAATGTTTTAACAACTTTACCTATGATAAGGTTTTTTTTTCAAATATATAAAAATCTCTGTAGATTATAAAGCTCTAATTCGGAACATAATTTCATAATAATTTTTGATTCAGCTTTTAAGCAAAGAGAAGCTTAATTATTTAAAACCCAGAAATTTAAAAAATAATCATAAAGAATGTTTTTAGAAAAAACCGCTCTCACCATTTTTCTAATTGCATATCAAAAATATCCGAACATCATCCCAGGAGAAAATTGTGCAAAAAAAGGTCCAGTAATAAAATTTGTTAATAAAATTTCCACTAGAGGAATATATGCACATACTATGTGAGAATAATATTTCGCAAAAAGCTACTTGTAATATCTTTTTTAGATTAAAGTTGGTTGAGGCTCACCGGGCATGGCCTCTTTGACCTCGAGTGTAAATACGGCACAGCGTAAATAACATATTTTTATAGTGTATAAACATTATAGCTTACTTTTAAATATTGAAAATATGGTTTTCAATTTTAATTCTGTTTATAAAAAAAGATTTTTCATAAGTGATCCAACGTCATGAATTGATAAGATTTTTAAAATTTAGACTTTTCTATTGTTAAGGGAATATGCTATTTTTTACGGATCGCAGTTCAAACAATCTATTTTCACTGAATTTGATTACTTCAAATCCTGGTTATGTTTCTTATAAACTGAACACATTACCTTTCTGTCTTTCAAAGTGCTGGACACCTTTGTGTCATTGATTATTATTAATATTTAATATATTGTTTAACCCGGGAGTACTTCATGATCAGAAAACCCAAAGTTATAATTCTCAATCCCATAATAATACTCAACAACCCCTAAGGCCTTAAGTCTCAACAAGATTTTAAATTTCAGACAATCACCCAAATCACCTTGAGAAAACCCCAAGTTATATTTCTAGCCCCATAAAAATATTAAAAAACCCCTAAGACCACCGCTAATTTTTTATTTAAACAGATTCGAAGAGTCTGCAAGTAAACGTCTCGAAAAATTTGAAAATTTGGAATAATCACCCAAATCACCTTCAGAAACCCCAAGTTATATTCTCAACCCCATAATAATGATCAACAACCCTTAAGATCATGCCTAATTTTTTAACTAAACAGATCCGAATGTCTTCACGTAAAAGTCAAAAAAATATAGAATTTCTAAGGCTTTTCCAAAGAATGAAAAGCTTCGCGAATTGTGGCTGCGAAACATTAATAGACAGAATTAGATACCAAGTGCGCAACATCACTGGTTTGTGAGGTAAAATCAATAAAATATTAGAATATAAGTAATAATATAAGCAAATTTTAATTTGGATTAACTTGATTGAAGATACTCTTCTCGCCTGAGATATGTGAAACAGTGGAATATAAAAAAAAACTTAGGGATAATGTTATTCCGACAATATTTCCCAGGAGCCACAAAAATGTTTCATCTTCTAAACATGGCTTCATTTACTCAAGTAATATTATTTAATAAATATTTTATAAGTACTATTTCACCTAAATCAATTTACAACGTTTAAATAACTTTTTGTACGTCTTTTTCTACAATTACTATAATTAAATTAGAAATTTGATTTGTCTCAACTCTCACTTGAGGATTTCTAGGTTTTCCGTTAACATTTCTGTTAACTACAGTTTTCTTACATAATTTTAATTTTATTAAAATCCAATCAAGAATAATTGTAAAAAATCTTTCAGGAATAAAATCAGCCATTGATCATTAAAATTGGATGAAAATTGCTGATTTTACCTAAAATTGAAGCTAAAACACAAAAATCTAGGGGAAACCACGCTACAGTAGATAGAAAAAAATTCAACGGCATTTTAATTATACCAGTTTCCAAAAATAAAGTAAGGTTATCATTTTTAAATAAAGCTTGCATATTCGATTGAGTATTCTTATAGAAAAAAATATCACGAAATTATTCAATTAGCTGTATTAAAGATTTTTATTAGACTTGGTCAAGGGTACGCTTTTGACACCTCTGTCCATCAATAGATAATCGTTTCTGGTATTGCGCCTGGGTATGATAAAACACTTAATTCTCGATAATTATAATTTATCATTAGTATACTTACAATTAAAATCAGTTTATTGAGTAAATAATAGTTCAAACCATGATTGTTTTACAAAAATCACAAAAGTTTAAATTATTGAAATTTTTCTTATCTCTCATATTCCGTGAGATTGGTACGATTGGTGCGAGAGGTTTAATCTTGATTCCATTTAACCTGACTTGCGATGACAGAAAAGTGCAGAATTTTTACATACTTTAATCCCAAAAATGATATCTTTTCCGAAGGGCTTCTTAAAACACAACTAAATATTATGTGATTTTGAATAAATAATAATTTACACTATTTGCTTGGTTTATTATTTACAATAACTTAAATTTAAAAGCATCACGAATCAAAATAAACAAAACAAACACAACCTTTAAGCTTAAAACATCTGCGAGATAGTCGCAGAGTTGCCAATTTTGATAGCGACATTTTTCGTAATTTTGCGATTATCCACTGTTGGTTATCTACTGTTGGAAAATGTAATATCCGATAAAAAGTCCTTAAATATTTATAAATATTAAAGAAAGAACTCTTTGTATCAATAAATATTGTTCATAAAACTTCAAGCTTTGATTCTAATGTATGAGCATGCCATAAAAATGTTTCATTAAGTTAAAAAGTATGAATGAAGAAGAGGCAACATTTTTTTTCAGGTTAAAAATTAATTTTTTGCTCTCACACATTAATTAACTATACAATTTTATAGAAACTGCGTCAGAACATACAGCATCCTTGCTAAAATGTTATACTAACAAAAGTAAAGGACTTTTTTTGTCAATTTTCCAGTTAATTAAGATTATCTACTGCAAATCACTATCTGCTGTAGGGTGGTTTCCCCTACACTATATATTTTTTAATCCTTTGAAATTTTAAAAATCCTTTGCTTGTTTAAACATCGCTTAAATCTAGTGAAATTCCTAACCAATTTTTTAATTCCTTACATTTGAGATTAGACTTTTAGAATTTAGACTTTAGAGTCTTTAGACTTAGAGAGTTTAGAAACCTAAAAGTAATTTTTCATTTGTCCCATTTTCAAAATGTGACTACGTGACGTAGAAAACGTAGGACTGGGAGGAATGTAGCCATACCATGATAATTACAAAGGTCCATTTAGTTTTGGGCCTTTGGTTTGGGATTTAACGGAACCGTGAAGGGACCCGGACTGACAGAAATCTGTAAAGCAGATGTTTGTTCAAGCCTCAGCAAGAGATCAGCTCCAGTGTCTGAAGATTTCAGTACGAAGATAGGATGCCAGAAATTTTACAAATTTTGAAGGAAAAGCTTTTGAAATGAGAGATAAAGGTTATGGATTTAACGGATAAGATGACATTGAAACACTTGGTTTAAAAGTTAGACACACTATTTTTAAAACTCGATAACTAGATGTTCTGTTTGCTTGTTCTAGAATCAAGATTCTAAAATTTAAAACCACGTTCATTATCCTTTCGCAAATTGGTAATCAAACATTTCCTAATATTCTAGGCATATTCTTATTTAAGAAGATAAGTGTTTAACTGCTATTTTAACTACTCCCTAATTAGAAGAAAACTACTAGTTGGTAGTAGCTTTCTACTAATTCAAATAACGCCGATTCGTTTACTGCTTATTAGTAAAAATATACTAATTCAGTGTGTACGAATAACCGACTGAATGACTTCGTAACTATATCTACTAAAGCTTTAAATTAAAATTTAATTAGTATCTGTTTAATTATTGTGGTAAGTTCATGATTATTTGAGAAACATCAAATTGAAGCAAATGTTAGATTTTTTTATAAAGTTATAAAAGAATAGCATATCTTAGTCATCTTTAAACTATATGTACTAATTGTCAATAAAAAATGGAATAGTTGATTATTAAATCAAAAAATATTTTTATTTTGAATAAAAAACAGTTGAATATAACCAAAAAGACGAATTTTCAACATAATACTAGAACCGATTTCCTACGAAATAGATGAATTTTCAACAACAAAAATTAATTGTCTACCAGAAAAGACGAATTTTTAACAAAATACATCAATTTTTAGCTAAATAGTCGAATTTTCAACAAAAAAGACGAATTTTCAACAAAATAGATACATTTTGAACCAAATAGTTGAATTTTCTACCTAAAAATATGAAGAAACATCACTTATCAACTAAATGTTTTGAACGATGGATGTGAGTTAGTCCAAATTTTATTTGATTAATTTTTAGTTTATATTTTTTTCGTTTCTAAATTTTTTTAACTAAATAGTTGAATGTTTAAACTAAGAAAGATCAATTTTTTAAAACAAAATTGTGTAGTTAAATTTTACTTGAAGGGCCTCGTGAAGGGCATTAATTTTCAATAAAAAATACGAATTTTCTACAAAACACTTTAATTTTGTACCTAATAGTTGAATTTTATACCAAATTGTGGACTTTTGTAAGCCAAGAAGACGAATTTTCTATCAAACAATTGAATTTTCAACAAAATAATTAAATTCTCAGTTAAAAAAATATAATTTTCGACAAAAAAAACGAATTTTGAACTAAAATTATGAATCTTCAACAACAACAACAAAATGAACTATCAAGAGTGTAGTTCAATTTTCCACCAAGGAGTTTAATTTTTAATCTAAAAAGATGAATTTGCAACGAAAAATGTAATAGTTGATATTTTAACAGAAAATATTTTAATATAAATTAAAAAATAGTTGAATTTAATCAACAAAGTCGGATTTTTAACAAAATACTTGAATTCACGACTAAACCAGATTAATTTTCAACCAAAACATTTTCTACCAAATTGTTTAATGTTCGAGCCAAGAATACGATTTTTTTACAAAATAGTTCATTTTCAACCGAAACAGATTAATTTTTTATCACACTGTTGCATTTTTAACCAAAAAAGATTAAATTTCTACAGAAAAAGATACATTTTCAAACCAAAAAAGACGAATCTTCAATGAAATAGTTAAATTTTCAATAAAAAAATTCTCAGTTAAGAAGAAAACAAATTTTTAATCAAATTGTTGAATTAAACAAAATGGTTGAATTTACAACAAAATAATTTAATTTTGAACCAAAGAATACATTTTTTAAATAAAAAATATGAATTCTTAACGAAATACACTATGTTGAAACTGACTCGGTTCATTCATTATTAATACCTGAAAATTAGTACCTGAAAAACCTGGAATTGTCAGGGAATTTTTCTCGAGAGCGTGCTCAATTTTTTTTAAATTGTAATATAAAATTGAATAACAATGATACTTCATTTGTAAAAGTAGCTTTATATTACTGCATTTAACTATTTGGTTGAAAATTCGTCTCTTTTGGTAGAAAATTCATCTTATTTTCGTTTAAAATTAATCACATTGGTTGAAAACTTTACTATTTTGTTGAAAACTTTTGTTGTTGTTGAAAATTCATTTTTTTAACTGAAAATTTAACTATTCCATTTTTGGTTGAAAATTGTATTCTCTTGTTGAAAATTAAAACTGTAGAAAATTCAACTTTTTGGTTTAAAATTCAATTATTCCAGTCAAAGATTCAGTATTTTAGTTGAAAATTCATCACATTGGTTGAAAATTCAACTATTTTGTTGAATACTTTTTTGTGGTTCAAAATTAATTTTTTTAAACTCAAAATGTAACTATTCCATTTTTGGGTGAAAATTGTATTCTATTGTCGAAAATTCAAACTGTTAGTTGAAACTTCGTATTTTTTGGTCGAAAATTCATCTTTTAATTTAAAATCAAATTATTCCAGTTAAATATTCATTATTTTAGTTGAAACATCATCACATTGGTTGGAAAATGATCTATTTTATTGAAAACAATTTTTTTGCTAAAAATTAATTTTTTTAACTGGAAATTTAACTTTTCAATTGTTGGTTGAAAATTTTGTTCTCTTGTTGAAAATTCACACGGTTTGGTTGGAAATTCATCTTTTTTGGTAGAAAATTAATCTTTTTTATTTAAAATTTAATTATTACAGTTAAAGATTTATTATTTTAGTTGAAAATTCATCACATTGGTTGGAAATTTAACTATTTTGTTGAATACTTTTTTTTTTGTTCAAAATAAATTTTTTTCAACTCAAAATGTAACTATTCCATTTTTGGGAGATAATTTTATTCTGTTGTTGAAAATTCAAACTGTTTAGTTGAAAATTCGTATTTTTTGGTAGAAAATTCATCTTTTTGGTTTAAATAAAATTATTCCAGTTAAAGATTCATTATTTCAGTTAAAAATTCTTCACATTGATTGAAAAATTAACTATATTGTTGAAATTTTCTTTTGCTGAAAATTAGTTTTTTTAACAGGAAATTTAAATTTTCCATTTTTGGTTGAAAATGTTGTGCTCTTGTTAAAAATTTAAACGGTTTGGTTGAAAATTATTCTTTTTGGCAAAATATTAATCTGTTTGGTTTATAATTTAATTATTCCAGTTAAAGATTTATTATTTTAGTTGAAAATTAATCGCATTGGTTGGAAATTTAACTATTTTGTTGAATACTTTTTTTTTGGTTCAAAATAAATTTTTTTTAACTCAAATTGTAACTATGCCATTTTTGGGAGATGATTTTATTCTGTTGTTGAACATTCAAACTGTTTAGTTGAAAATTCGTATTTTTTGGTAGAAAATTCATCTTTTTGGTTTGAAATAAAATTATTCCAGTTAAAGATCATTATTTCAGTTGAAAATTCATCACATTGATTGAAAAATTAACTATATTGTTGCAAATTTTTTTTGCTGAAAATTAGTTTTTTTAACTGGAAATTTAACTTTTCCATTTTTGTTTGAAAATTTTGTTCTCTTGTTGAAAATTCAAACGGTTTGGTTGAAAATTCGTCTTTTTTGGCAGAAAATTAATCTTTTTGGTTTAAAATTCAATTATTCCAGTTAAAGATTCATTATTTTAAATGAAAATTATTCACACTGGTTGAAAATTTAACTATTTTGTAGAAAACTTTTTTTGCTGTTGAAAATTAATCTTTTTAACTGAAAATTTAACTATTCCATGTTTGATTTAACATTCATCTTCTTCAGTTAAAAATTCAGCTATTTGGTCAAAAATTTCTGTATTTTGCTGAAACTTTGTCTCTTGTGGTAGAAAATATTAATCTTCTGGGTGCATAATTCACCTTTTTGGTTGGAAATGCATTTCTTTGAAAGAAAATTGAACTATTAGATTGCAAATTCGTTTAAAAATTCAAAATTTGGTTAAAATTAATATATTTTGTTAAAAATTAATCTTTTTTTTGGTTCAAAATTAATCGTTTCGATTGAAAATTTGTTTTTCTTAAATTAATTTCTTAAACTAAAAATTTAGCCAACATGTTTTGTCAATTTTTTTATAAACATTTAATCTTTTTGGTTGAAACTTCATTTGTTTGGTTGAAAATACAACTATTTCGTTAAAAATTTATTTTATTTGGTTAAAAACTTGTGTTCCTAATTGAAAATTAAAATATTTTATTTTTTGTTATAGATATAACTATTTAGTTAAAAAGTAATGTATTTAGTTAAAAATTCATCTTTTTAGGTTGAAAATCAAATCCTTAATTGAAAGTGGAATTACTTTGTTAAAAAATACCTTTTTGAGTTGAAGATTCATATTTTTTGATGAAAATTAATATATTATTATTATAGTTGAAATATAATTAATTTTCTTAACTGAAAATTTAAATATTTGGTTGAAAATTCTACTGTTGGCTTGAAAATTACGTTTTTGTTAAAAATTCATATTTTCGGGTCGAAAATTTAAATGTTTAATACCAAATTTGTCTTTTTGGCTTCAAAATTCAACTGCTTGGTAGAAAATTGAACAATTTTGCAGAAAATTTGTGTTTTTAAATTGAAAATTAATTTTTCGAATGAAAATTTAACTATTCCATTATTGATTATAAATGATCTATATTTGTTAAAAAATTCAACTATATGGTTCAAAATTTATCTTATTTGTTGAAGATTCGTCTTTTTTGGTATAAAACTAATCTTTTTAATTGAAAATTCAACTATTTGGTTAAAAATGTGTGTATTTTGTTAAGAATTCGTCTTTTTAATAAAAAACGAATCTTCTTGGTTCAAAATTCATTTTTTGTTTGTTTGTTGAAAATTCAATTTCTTGGTTGAAAATTCAACTGTTTTGTAGAAAGCTCGTGTGTTTGGATTGAAGATTCAACATTTTATTACATTGATGTATGTAATAATGTATGTATTTTGTTGAAAAATCATCTTTTTGGTAGAAATTTCATCTGTTTGGTTTAAAAATGCAACTGTTTGGATGAAAATGAATCTGTTTTTTTTTTGAGAATTTAATAATTTTGTTGAAAATTTTTTTTTTTTATTCAATTTAACTTTTTTATATTAAAAATGAAAATATTCTCTTGCTCAAAATATCAATTATCACAGTTTTTGTCGATGTTGAGGATTGGAAAATCGCGCAAATTTATTGAAGGCAGACTAATCCACCATAATTGGATGTAATCCAGAGTAATCCTAAATAATCCCGAGTAATCCACCTCCGCTGGACCGCATTTTTAGGATTTGTTTTCCCCTCGCTGGATCTTCACAGAACAAAATATTTATTTTATGTTCTTAGTCCCCTAAAATTAGAATTACACATGCTTCTAACAATCTGACCCTAACGGTAGTTTAATGTCTGACCGAACAATTTTGTCTCCTTTGACGAATCTAAATTCTAATTTCTAAGTATCATTTACTTAGCCAAGACTACGGCACTCAGAAGAAACCAGAAGAGTTTTGTCTGTCTTTTAAGTTGAATTTCCGGTTTAGAAAGTGTAGTCAAACGTGAGTTCAAAAATCGTCCCAAGGCCAGGGTTGTATGCTCTCTCAATTTAAGTTTTGTTAGGGGTTTAGTCTAAGAATAAACTATGAATAACCCCAGACAGGAAGTTCATCTTGTACCCTTCAGATAAGAAAAACTTAAACACTCATTCGTATCTTGACTTAAAATTAAAGAAAATAAAAACCCTGTCAAAATTTTCGAGAAAAAGGGGGACTTTTCTAGTAATTTTGTCGCATTTTGGACTTGTAAAAAATGTTAGGAAAAGTTGGTACTTTCAGGGATCACAGAAGTTAAGTATAATAGTTGAATTTAAGGTAAGAAAGGGGATTTTTCACCCAAAAACAGGAACTCAAAAGGGGATTTTATTTATAGTTAAGAATTTTTTTTTGTCTAGCTCTGAAAAATCTCTTAAACACTTGACCAGTATCTATTGATAAAAATACATCATAAAAAAATTAAAGAAAATCAAAGATAAAAAAAAATGTAAACAGGATTGAAAAATGCTATAAAAAAAAATGTATTCTCGAAAATAACGCAATTATGAAGATAATAATTTTTATAAATACCCAGTTTCCTAACATGTAAAACCAAGCTATATAACAATCAACTACAATCGCTGCACTATTGAATATTATTTTCAAATTCCAAAATTTTGTTTCTACGACCACAAGTAATATACTTTTCCTTTATATGCCGTTTTTCGTATTTTATTATATATTTTTAAAGAATTAAACATGAGTCAAAATTCCTATTTATTTAACGTAGGTTTCAAAGTCTTTCCCTTCTTCTCCCCCTTTTCCGTTTTTTTTTTCAATTAAATGCGAATTGAATTAATAAAACCCGCAATAAGAAATACAACAATTTTTAGTTGAAAATGCAATTACTTTGTTAAAAAATTCAACAATTTTGTTATAGTTGATCATTTTTGGCTAAAAATAACAATGTTTTGTTGAAAGTTCGTATTTTTTGTTGAGGATTCAACTGTTTTATTAAAAATTCGTACTTTGTTATGAATTCAACTGTTTTTAATTCGAAATAAGAATTCTTCTCAGTAAAAATATCATTTTTGACATTTTTTTGTTAAGAATTCATCCTTTTCAGTTTAAAATTCAACTACTTGGTTAAAAGTTGAACTCCTTTGTCAAAAATTCATTTTATTGGATTTTGATTGATCATTTTAGTCGCAAATTCATCGAATTGGTTGAAAATGTACCTATTTTGCTGAAATTTCTTTTTCTTCGCTTGGAAATTTTATTATTTTTTCTGAAAATTTAACATTTTTGTTGGAACAAAATATTTTTTGCCTCAAAATTCAACTGTTTTATTATTTAAATTTTTGGAATTCCCTGCAATCCCTTGCAGTCTTTTAAAATACACTATATATTCGTCGAAATTCCTTTGAAATTTTAAAAATTCCTTAAAAGCCCTAGAAATCTTTTGAAATTCCGTAAATTTTAGAGTTTCTTTAGAGAGCTTAGAAATCTAAAAGAAAGTTTTTATTTACCCCACTTTCGAAATGTGACTACGTGACGTAGAAAACGTACCGAAGGGACCCAGACTGACTGGAAAATTCACATTTCCGTGTTGAAAATTCGAAGATTTGTCTTTCTGGTTTGAAAACAATTTGCTTTAAATGTTTTTTATTTTTTAACTAAAAAATATTTCGTGATTGAAGACTCATTTCTTTGTTTGAAAAGAAACTAATTTGTTGAAAATTCACATTTTCGGTTTGAAAATTAAACTGTTTTGTAGAAAATTTGTCTTTTTGGTAAAATTGAACTATTTGTGATTTAAAATTAAATTCATTTTTAGCTGAAATACCAACTATTACATTTCTCATGGCGAATTCTTTGTTAAAAATTTATTTTTGTGGTTAAAGATTCATCATTGTAGTTAAAACTCTGTTCTTTTTTGGTTAAAAATGAACTTTTTTGTTCAAAATTTACATTTTTGGGTTAAAAATTAAACTGTTTTGTAGAAAATTCGTCTTTTTGTCTAGAAAATTATAAAATTTGATATAAAATTCAACTCTTTGGTGGAAAATTGACCCTTTTTGTTTTAAATTTCGTCTATTTGACTTGAAAATTATACAATAATTTGCTTGAACATTTTTTGCTTTTTTAATTGAATAATCTTTCTTGATTGAAAATTCGTTATTCGTTTTTGTTTGTTTATTGAAAATTCATGTTTTTTGTTGAAAGTTCAACTATTTGGTTAAAAAATATATTTTTTGTTGAAAATTCATAATTTCGGGTAAAAATTGAACTATTATGTTGAAAATTCGTCTTTTTGGATGAATGAAGCGGTGTTTAATTTTAAATTAAAATATGTTTTGGTTCAAATAACAAATTTTACATTTTTCGTTAAGAATTCATAGTTTTTGGTGGAAAATTCAACTATTTTTATAAAAGGTGAACTACTTTGTTCATAATTATTTTTTAAAGGATTCACCCCTTTGTTTACGGATTTACCTATTTGGCAGAAAATTAATGTATTTTGTTGAAAAATTGCTTTTTTTGGATGAATTTTACTGTTTTTTTTTTCAAAATTAAAATATTTGTTGGTTCAAATGTCAACTATTAGCAGTTGAATTATTTGGAATTTTAAGCGTTTCAATTTGAATTTAATATTAAGACCAATATTTAATTTAATTTAAAAAAAGGTATTCCCCTATTTTCGTAAATATCCTCCTCATTTCCGCTGTTTTGAGAGTATTTTGGTATGTGAAAATGTCTTTAAAACAGTTTTTTATTTTCAACTACAGAATCGATTTATCTTTCAGGTTTATTTTCTCGATTGAATTGATTGAAATTTACAAACATAGCAAATAAAGCATTTAGTCAACATTTTTTCAAATTTTTGAAATATCTTGAATTTCTGATTATGAGTCTTCAAAAAATGAATCGAAACCTTGTAAAAAAAAGGGGGAAAAGAGAAAGATTTAGTAAAAATGCTCAAATTTTTAGGTGTTTTAATAGGGGATTTTTCAAATTCAAGGAGAAAAAAGAGAAAAAGTGATTAGGAAAAAAGGGGATGGACTCTGTTCCCCTCAGGATTTCTTTTCCCTGTGTTTAAAAGTCTATATCGTATGGGAGATAATTATAAACTGAGAAACGTGACTTTAAGAATTGAATGTGGGCGTGGATATCGAGGTGAATACACGATTTGATATCTATGCATATATAAGCATAATACAAGCATATTTCCATGTCTCATAAAGTATTTCACGTTCAAAGTGGTTATTGTCTTCAAACCTTCGGGCAGGTCAAGCCCACGCATTTTTTTTTATTTATAAGAAACCAGGCTGGAGGCATTGGGTATGTTCACTGTCCATTTCAGGCGTTATGAAACTTGAATAATTAATAAGGATATATAAATTCCACAACCAGAGAAACTGATATAGTATCGATGGTATCATCTCTCATATTCTAGATCTAGATATTCAATCTCTTATGGATCCTTCAAAAACTACGTCACACAGACTGCCCCCCCCCAGGGGGCCCCTGGGGGGCAAATAGTTCATGCAGAATGTGACATAACATATGGAAAATAAAAACGTGAATATCATGTTTTTGAAATACATGAAAAATGAAAATTAGTGATTTTAGTTTACAAGTTCGCATTGAAACGAAGAAGCGAGAAAAAGGGGAAGTTTTTTGAAAAAAGGGAAATTTCTTGAAAAAGGGCCGTGCATAAATTACGTCAAATCTTTTGGGTGAGGGGGGAGGTCAGCGATTTTTTGCATTATATTGCTAAAGATGTTTAATGTAAAGTTAAAAAAAAAACAGACTTCATTGCTAATTGTTATTTATTTTCTTAAACAAAAAATTCCGAAAAATCGATTTTGAAGTTTAATAACTTGAACAAATTTAGTATAGAGCCACGAAAATAATGTATTTATATGTATATTAATTATTAATATGTGCCATGCATATTCCATGAGGCATTGGTAGATAACATAGAATAAATTGGACGTGAAATGAATGGTGAAACCGCCCTTAAATCGAGTAAAAAAACCCCAAAAATAGTTTTGGACGTTTATCTTAAAAGGGTGCATCGGAAACAAATGATTTCTTTTACAGAAAAATAGTATTTACAATTTACAATAAGAATGCTAATATGAATGTTTCCTCTACGGGTTATACTTTCTGAGTAATCAACCCTCAAAGTAGGGACCCACTTCGCGGGTCGCATGCTCCTATCGCTGCTCATATCTCGAAACGAGATGGTTTTTTGAGGAAAATGTATAAGACTTAAATGGTAGAACGGAAAATTCTGTACAACTTTACTTATATACACTATTATCCAAAAACGACCCCATTTCGAGATATGAGCTATGGCAGGAGCGTGTCACCCGCGCGGTGCAACTCACCCCCTACTCCGAGGGTTGATTACTCAGAAAGTGTAACCCGTAGAGGAAAAATTCGTTTCAGCATTCTTATTGGAAATTGAAAGAACTATTTGTCTGTAAAGAATCATTTTTATCCGATGCACCATTTAAAAAAAAAGTCAAAAACCATTTTTGGGGATGTTTTGCTCGATTTAAGAATGGTTTCACCCTTCATTTCAAGTCCATCTTATTTTATGTTATCTGCCAATGCCTTAACGAATATGTTTGGCAAATATTAATAATTTATTTTAATTTTTTGTTATAAATGTTAAAAAATGTTGGCCGTCATTTTGAATTTTTTACCCTTAAATTCATAATCAGCCATCCCAATATACATATACACATTATTTTCGTGGCTTTAGGAGTTAATTTGTTCAAGTTACTCAACTTTGAAATCGATTTTTCGGAATTCTTTGTTAAAAGAAATGAATAACAATTAGCAAAGAGGTCATTTTTTAAACTTCTTATTACACACGTATGTGAATCACTAAAACACAAAAGTTCAACAATTTGTTAGAAAATTCAAATATCTAAGTTGAAATTTTATTGGTTTTAGGTCAAAATTTAACAATTTTGTTCAAACCTTATCTTTTTGGTTCAAAGTTGAACTATTTTGTTGAAAATTCGATTTTTTTTGTGACAATTTATTATTTTAATTGCAAATGTAACTATTCTATTTTTTTATGAAAAATTATATTTTTTAGATGAAAATTCAGTTATTTTGTTAAAAAATGATCCTTTTTTGGGTAGAAAATTCATCTTTTTGTTTGCAAATTCAACTATTTGGTTAAAAATTCATTTTTTGGTAGAAGATTCATCATTTTAGATAAAAATTGATTTCTTTGGTTGAAAATTGAACTTTTTTTTTTTTTTAGTTGTAAATTAATTTTTTAAACTGGAGATGTATCTATTCCATTTTAGCATGAAAATTGATATTTTTTAGTTGAACATTCATGTATTTTTCTGCAAAATTCGGTCATTTTTGGTAGAAAATTAATCTTTTTGGTTGAAAACTCAACTTTTTAAAAAAATGCATATTTTGGTTGAAGATTCAACATTTTAGTTAAAAATTGACACCTTTTATTGAAAATTTAACTATTCCATTTTTTGTGAAAAATCCATTTTTTAAATAGAAATTCATCCGTTAGTTTGAAAATTTAACTATTCCTTAACTGGTTGAAAACAAATTTTTTTTTCTAAAAATTTATATATTCTATTCTTGATTAATACTTAATTTCTTTGGTAGAAAATTGAACAATTTTGTTACAAAATTCGTTTTTTTTTTTGTTACAAATTTATTTTTCCAAATTAAAATTGAACTATTTTTTGAGTTGAAAATGTATGTATTTTGTTGAAAATTCATTTATTTTGTTGAATATTCATGCATTTTGTTTAAAATACATCTTTGGGGTTGAAAATTCAATTATTTGTTTAAAATTTCATTTTTTTGTTGTTGAAGATTCATCATTTTATTTAAAAATTCATTTATTTGGCCGAAAATTTAACTATTTTGTTAAAACTTTGTTAATTTTTGTTGTTGAAAATGTAACTATTCCATTTTTTGTAGAAAAGTTTTTTTTTTTTAATTAAGACTCGGGCTGATAATTTATGTATATTGTTCATACATTTTTATTGTTGCAGAAAATCCACTTTTTGGGTTAAAATTCAATTGTTTGAGAATTAATTTGTCATTTTTAGTTAAATTCTACTGTTTATGATTTAAAATAAAAATCTTTTTGAGTTATAATATTAATTATGAAATTTTTGTTAAAAGTTCATCTCTTTAGTCTTGTTGATTGCAAAATTCAACAATTTAGTAGAAAATTCAAGTATTTGGTAGAAAACTCAACTCTTTTGTGAAAAATTCTTTTTTTTTTTGGTTAAAAATTAATTTTTTGTAATAAAAATTTAACTATTTCATTTTTGGTTGAAAATTGATATTTTTTAGTATAAAATTTCAACTAGTTGGTTGGAAATGTATGTAATTTATTGAAAATTCCTCTTTTCTGGTAGAAAATTAATCTTCTTGGATGAAAATTCAGCTATTAAGTTAAGACTTCATTTATTTGATTGAAAATTCGTCTTTTTTATGGAAAATCAATATTTTTGGTTGAAAATTTAACTATTTGGTTTCAAGTTTATGCATTTGATTGAGAATTTTGTTGTTGTTGAAAATGTAACTATTATGTTGAAAATTCGATTTTTGTTGTTAAGAGTTTTTTTTTAACCAAAAATGTAAAAATTTAATTTTTTGTTGAATATTTGATATTTTTATTGAAAATTGATCTTTTCTAGTTTAATATTGATGTATTTTGTTAAAAATTCGTCTTTTTTGGTCGAAAATTATTCTTCTTGGTTGAAAATGCATGCTTTTTGATTTAAAAATGGAACTGTTTTGTTCGACATTAATCTGGTTTGGTTAAGGATTCAACAATTTGGTAGAAAATTAAACTATTCGAATGAAAATTAACTTTTTTGTTCAAAATTCAAATTTTTGGTTTGAATTGAATTACTTGGTTAAAAATTGAATTATTTTAATGAAAATTTAACTTTTTGGTAGAAAATTATTTTTTTCATTGCAAAATCATATTTTTGGGTGGAAAATACAAGCTTTTTGTTGATAAGTCCTCTTTTTGGCTGTGAAATTCAACCATTTTGTTGCAAATTCATAGAAGGAACATAGACAATATTATTCTTCTTGCTGGAAAATTTATCTTGTTGGTTAAAAATTTAACTATTTGGTCAAAATTTAATTTTTTTTAATTGAAAACTCAACAAATTGGTTGAAAGTTGAACTAGTCTGTTAAAAATTCATATTTTTTAAGATTCACTTTCTTAGTTGAAAATTTAACTGTTTCGTTTTTAGAAAATTAATCTTCCGGGTTAAAAAATCATCTTTTGGATTGAACTCTTGTTGAAAATTCATTTTTTTTAAGATTCACTATTTTAGATGAAAATTCATTTCATTGGTTGAAAATGTAACTATTTTTTTGAAAATTAGTTGTTGTTTTTTTTGGCTGAGAATTCATTTTTTAATTTGTAATGTAGCTATTTCATTTTTGGTAGAAACTTGATATTTTTTATTGAAATTTGATCTCTTCTAGTTGACGATTCATGTATTTTGTTAAAAATTCATTTTTTTGGTCGAATTTTAATCTTCTTGCTGGAATATTCATGTTTTTGGTTGAAATTTTAACTATTTGGTTAAAAATTCATCTTTTTAGTTGAAAATTTAACTACTGGGTTAAAAGTTGAACTAGTTGTTAAAAATTCATATTTTTTCAAGATTCACCACTTTGGTTTAAAGTTGAACTTTTTTGTTGAAAATTCGTTTTTTTTTTTAAATAAAATTTCAATTTTTTATCTGAAAAATACACTATGCCATTTTTGGTTACAAATTTATCCTTTTTCTAAAAATTCCAATTTTTAGTTGGAAATTTAACACTTTTGTTGAAAATTCATCTTTTTGATCGAAAATTAATCTTCTTGCTGAAACATTCATGTTTTTGGTTGAAACTTTTTTAAATGCATCTTTTTAGTTGAAAATTCAACTACTTGGTTGAAAGTTGAACTAGTTTGTTAAAAATTCATATTGTTTCATGATTCACGACTTTGATTTAAAATTGAACTTTTTTTCAATTTTTTACCGGAAAAATACACTATGCCATTTTTGGTTACAAATTTATCCTTTTTCTAAAAAATTCCAATTTTTAGTTGGAAATTTAACACTTTTGTTGAAAATTCGTTATTTTTGTCGAAAATTAATCTTCTTGCTGGAACATTCATTTTTTTGGTTGGAACTTTTTAAAATGCATCTTTTTAGTTGAAAATTCAACTACTTGGTTGAAAGTTGAACTAGTTTGTTAAAAATTCATATTGTTCCAAGATTCACCACTTTGATTTAAAATTGAACTTTTTTGTTGAAAATTCGTTTTTTTTTTTAATAAAATTTCAATTTTTTATCGGAAAAATACACTATGCCATTTTTGGTCACAAATTTATCCTTTTTCTAAAAATTCCAATTTTTA
>JAABKJ010007265.1:0-21114 GCA_011634705.1 Andricus grossulariae
GAATTTCGGTCTGTCGTTTTACGAATGCTACCTGTGAATACTATTCTTTACGTTATTAAAAACGCCAGACCTTATACACTCACTGCAAAATCCATGTTTTTTTATTGATAATTATCTAGTCTGGCAGTATGTTATCCCCAAGCTATTGGTCTGGCGATTGAATAATAATAAACTTGGGACATCAATAATTGATCCCAGAAAAAAATTGGCTCTTATACTGTCACTGCAAATTTCAATTTTTTTCACCTGGCTCAGGTGCCCAAATGCCCCAAGCAGGGCGTCTGGCATTTATGGGTTTCAAAAGAAGGGTCATTTCTCAGATATATTCACCAATAACTAGTACTTATACTCTCACTTCACGAAAAACGTCACCAGCTCTTGGACTAATACACGTCGGTCGCTCGAAAGGTTTTATTTTCTAGAAATCTTATGAATGGTTCAAAAATCTGAAGGTAATGGTGAACGAAGTACAAGTAACATTCTGGAAGAGTTGCCACATCGCTCAACCCGTCGGCTTGATATCTTACGAAAGACCAAATAGTTTTATCGCAGTTCTCTTCTTCTAAAAGCGACATTTTTATTTATTGATTATTTATCCAAATCTTAAAAATCTCTGAAATACTTTCGTACAGATTCCGTAACGTACCTTCTTTGATAAAGTAAATCTTTATTGGAGTCCAACTCAACAACAGTCGATCGATTGCTCTAAAGAGAGAAAGCCATCTTACTTCAATGTTCTGCAAACTCAAAACACTTTTTTAGTTTTGCAACATTTTTTGCGCTGCATGAAAACTCGCTGAAAACGTTTGAAACCAAGATTTTCACTAGCAACGCTTACGTAGAAAGGACGTTCAGTATCATGAAATACTTATGGTCAAAAGACAGGAACCGTTCATCTGTAGAAATGGTGAAAGCCGAAATTTGTGTCTGCCAAACCGTGGATTTAACATGCTCTGAGTTTTATCGAGATATTAAGCAAAAAATTGATCTATTAAGAGCAGTGAAGTCCAATCAAAAGTATGATTTCAAGAATAAGAGTGGAGCGGGGGTTAAAGTCGTTCTCCTGAATTCTTTATTATAACTTGCGTGTTGCAAACCAAATACTAAAAGTTTGAGGGTTTTATTATCTGAACTATATAAGCCTACGAAAGAGAAAATTGATAGAAAAAATGTTTAACCTATAGACTTCAACTTGAAGAATATATATGGAGGAGGGTAATGAAGATTTGTTCTCCTGAATTAGCTAAATTCTTCATTAGATCTTGCGTGTTGCAAATCAAATACTACAAATTTAAGTGTTTTGTTATCTGATTTGTACAGTCTACGAAAGAGCAAATTTTTAGCCAAATAAAGTTCAACCTATAAACTTTAACTTTAAAAATAAGTATGAAGTAGGGGGTTGAAGGGTAATTTTCCTCAATTTTGTATTAGAACTTGCGTGCTGCAAATTGAATATTATGAATTTAAGGGTTTTAATGTCCGGGTTGTATGAGTCTACGAAAATAAAAACTTATATAAATAATGGTAGAAAACATGTTTAGCTTTAATTTTGTTTCTAAATGTTTATTAAGAACATAAAAAATACAGTTGACGTCTGTTATTTTTATCATAGCATGATACTTTAAAAAATGGTGTTGAAAACGATTTTTACAATACTACCCCCCCCCCTTCCCGGTCAAACGAGCTGCCGGCTGAAGTCCGCGAGAAAGTTGGCAACCCTAAACGTGATCTTTAATTTAGGGCACTAAAAGAGTTTACCAATGGCCAATCTAATAAATTTTTTTTTTCAAGTCATCGTGCTCATAGACTAAAAATTCACAGACACATACAGTAAAAGACGGACAGAAATACATATTCAAGAAAAACCTCTTTTTCGGATTCAGAAGGTCTCAAAACGTGGACATTTCACAAAAACGGGGGGGGGGGGGGGGGCAAATTTTACACAAATAAAATAACTTCTCTGATGAGAATGAAAAATTAAGAATAACGATTTAAAGGCATCTAATTTGCAAGAGATAAATGCCCAGTCCTTCAAAGAACCTGTCGGACCACTTCATGTTTTATCTCCAGGAAGTGCAGGCGAGCAAGTTGTCATGGAACTAAGTCGAAATTATTTCGAGAAATATCACCATTTATATTTTGACCACTTTTTTACTACGTTGAAACTGATCAGGTTATTGTTGGGAAATAAGACGTATGCTGGCGGAATATTTTGACTTGGAAGGAAGGGTTGGCCTGCTGCACCATCACAGAAAAAAGGCTCCGAAGCTGAAAGCAGGAGAATCAAAAATAAGTGGTGCAAGTATATATTTCACTTTACAATGAATACTGCCATCATAAACAGCTTAATATTATTTGATTTGACAAATCAACCCCAAACCGCAGCACATCACATGATAGAAGAAAACTATGAATTCTAAAAGATGTCGAGTCTGTAAAATGAAAGGAATAATAAAAAAACAACAATTTTCATGTGTGAAGAATGCGACGTACCTTCATGCAAAGAAGAATTATTTTCTTATCATAATCAATCAAAAATTTAAGTACTTTGTTGAAAAATTATAACCTGAATAACTTAAAAGGATAATGCATTAGGAAATTTTAAATTTGTTGTATGATTTTCTTCCTTACCTGTCACGAAAACATAACTTCTCCTTCCTCCCAGCAAAAAAGAATGCATTGACACGAATTGGATTGAAAAGATTAAGACACCCTGTCAATCTCGCCTTGCGTCAATGACGCATTGGACCTATGTGTCAATGCGTGTAAATTCGTGAAGATGTTATTTCAATGTTGAATCTTTTTATACGTACAAATGCGGTGCAGAAGTCTTAAGTCAGCGAATACACTTAAATGTGTTAGCACGCAAACGTTTCAACATTGGTCAATGCGTCTGAATTCGTGAGAGTAAAATACACACTTGAATTCGCCCCTATGCGTCACGGCAAATTTCAGCAAGTGTTGATTTATACAATTCAATCCGTCACAGACAATAGTTATTTGTGATACAAGTGCGCAAAATAGGTGATTGTGTGCGAGTGTGAATTTTGCATCATAAGCCGAAGGCTCGAAGCATGAGTCGGTAGTTAGCAATCACATATGCGCACGTGTATCACACGCTATTTTTTGCAACGCCCGTCCGAAAAAGATGTGTTAGGAGAAGTTAACGAAAAATACTAATCTTAAAAGAGAAGATTTTCAAACTTTGTAACCAAATTTTTTTGAAAAAAATGTTCTGAAAAAAATATCTGAAAAACAAATTTTGGAAGAAAAATGTTTGAAAAAAAACATTTTTGTGAAAGAAAATTATTGAAAAAAAATTTGGTAGAAAAAAATGTTTGAAAAAAAATTGGGCGAAAAAAAATGTTTGAAAACAAAATTTGGTGAAAAAAAAATTTTTGAAAAAAAAATTGGTGGTCCTTCAGGCACCATTTAGAACCATGAAAACGTCAAATTTTGAGGTGGGTGTTGCAAAAACCAGCGTTTCAAGTCTCGACGCATGCACTTTTTATTAATTTTTTTTCTAATTGACCTTGACCACGATTTCATATGAATTCACACGCATTCAATTCGCGCTGCCTCAGATCATCTAAATGCGCCTCAAAGCGTTTGAACGAATCAGAAAACGGGATTCACGCGCATTACAAATATGTTAATTCGCCCCAATCCGCATCAATTCTTTCTTTTTTGCTGGGGTACTATTGCAGAATGTAAAATGACATTTTAGGCGGAAAAAGTGCATGAAATCATGCAAAAAAATAGTTGCAATTTATAACGTAACCTCAAATTAAATGTAAATTAAATGAATTTTGAACCATTATTCCACTCAAAGGTGTTTTGTTTAATTTGACGTTTCCTTTTTGAGGTTATGTTCCGCATGATGGTTTTCGTATCATAAACCTGTCAATTTTTGTCCAATTTTAAGTAATTTTGTTACATATTTTGCAACTTCAATCCTGACACAGTATTTTGTGTATTTTCTAATAATAATTTACTTACTATTTAAAAATTGGTGGAGTCTACACTGCTGGCGCCGGCAACGGACAATATTGCCGGGGCCGGGAAGGAAGCTGTTTGCCGGCTATTTTTCACGAAAACCGAAATATGAAATACGAAATAAGAGAGAATTACGTATATAGTCATGCAAATACCTCCAAATATGATTTTCAAGGTCAAACCTGCTAAAAACCATGTATAAAAAAAAATCATGTTAGAATTTTTTTCATGAAAATACGGTGAGCGTATACCAAATATTTTCGGTGTGAATAGGAACTTCGTTAAACACAACCGATTATTCATTTACATTAAGAAAATTGCTCATAATAAGAATGAAAAATTATCCATTTTATCATTTGATTGAAGCAATTTTAAAAAATAAAAAAATGTCAAGAAACGCTTATGGTAAGGAATTATTTTTTACGAAAATATTTTTAAAAATGAAGCTTCGTCCCATGTGTCTAGTATGATTGTTTGACCCTCGGTATGGGCAATCTCACTAGTTGCCGTCACATCCTAAAACACTGCATATTAACTTTGAATCATGCCTGGAAAACAATCCATATTTCGTTTGAATTACAAGAATTGTGTAAAATATATATAAAACATTATTTTTGTTACTAGTCACAGGGATGCTTTCCCTCCCCCATGAGATGTTAGAATAGGGTAGGTGTTTCATCAATATTATTCCTGTGACCTGTCACAGAGATGCCTTCTCACCCACATGATACGTTGGAAACGGGTAGGGGTTTGATCAATATTATTTCTGTGACCAGTCACAGGGATGCCTTCCCGACCCCTACGAGAAGTTGGAAGGCAAAAAGGGTTTAAGCAACATTATTTCTGTGAACTGTCACAGAGATGCCTTCTCGCTCAAACGAGACGTTGGAAAAGGGTAGGGGTTTGATCAACATTATTTCTGTGACCAGTCACAGAGGTGCCTTCCCGCCCAACGAGACGTTAAAAAAGAGTTAGGGGTTTGACCAACATTATTTGTGTGACTAGTCACAGGGCAGCCTTCCCGCCCCACGAGACGTTGAAAAAGAGCTAGGGGTTTGACCAACATTATTTCTGTGACCAGTCACAGAAGTGCCTTCCCGCCTCACGAGACGTTGAAAAAGGGTAGGAGTTTGATCAATATTATTTCTGTGACTAGACACAGAGATGCCTTCCCGCCCCCTACGAGACGTTGTAAGAGAATAGGGGTTTGAGCAAAATGATTTCTGTGACCCGTCACAGGGGTTCCTTTCCGCTCCAACGAGACGTTGGAAAAGGGTATATGTTTGACCAACATTATTTCTGTGAACATTCACATGTGTGCCTTTCCGCCCCACGAGACGTTGAAAAAGGGTAGGTGTTTGACCAACATTATTTCTGTGACCAGTCACAGGGCTACCGTCCCCTCCCACGAGATGTTGAAGAAGGGTAGTGGTTTGATCAATATTTTATCTGCACCCAGTCACAGGGGTGCCATCCCGCCCCCTACGAGACGTTGAAAAATGGGTAGGGGTACGACCACCATCATTTCTGTGACCAGTCACAGGGCTGCATTCCCGATCCACGAAACGTCGACAAAGGGTAGGCGTTTAACCAATATCTGTACCGTGACCAGCCATAGGGATGCCTTCCCGCCCCCTACAAGTCGTTGGAAGGGAATAGGGGTTTGATTAAAATTATTTCTGTGACCTGTCACAGGGGTTCCTTTCAGCTCACACGAGACGTTGGAAATGTCTATGTGTTTGACCAGCAATATTTCTGTGAACATTCACAGGTGTGCCTTCCCGCCCACGAGCTGTTAAAAAGGGTTAGGGGTTCGACCACATCATTTCTGTAACCAGTCACAGGGCTGCCTTCCCGCCCCAAGAGACTTTGAAAACAGGTAGGGGTTTGATCAACATTATTTCTCTGACCAGTCACAAGGATGCCTTCCCATCCCCAACGAGAAGTTGGAAGGCAAAAAGGGTTTAAGCAACATTATTTCTGTGAACTGTCACAGAGATGCCTTCTCGCCCAAACGAGACGTTGAAAAAGGGTAGGGGTTTGACCAACATTATTTCTGTGACCCGTCACAGGGCTACCGTCCCGTCTCACGAGATGTTGGTAAAGGTTAGTGGTTTGATCAATATTGTATCTGTACCCAGTCACAGGGATGACATCCCTCCCCCTAAGAGACGCTGAAAGAGAATAGGGGTTCCAGCAACATTATGTCTGTGACCTGTCACAGGGGTGCCTTTCCGCCCCACGAAACATTGAAAAGGCTAGGGGTTTCATCAATTTTATTTCTGTGACCAGCCACAGGTGTGCCTTCCCGCCCCACAAGCCGCTGAAAAAGGGGTAGGGGTTCGAACAACATCATTTCTGTGACCAGTCAATGGGCTGCCTTCTTGCCACACAACACGTCGGAAAAGGGTAGGGGTTTGACCAAAATTATTTCTGTGACTAGTCACAGGAATGCGTTCCCGCCCCCCCCCCACGAGACGTTGGAAGGGAATAGGGGTTTGGGCAAAATTATTTCTGTGTCCTGTCACAGGGGTCCCTTTCCGCTCCCACGAGACGTTGGAAGAGGGTATGTGTTTCACCAACATTATTTCTGTGAACAGTCACAGGGCTGCCTTCACGCCCCAGAAGATGTTGAAAAAGAATCGGTATTTGATTAATATTATTTCTGTGATCAGTCACATGTGTGCCCTCCCGCCCTGTTGGAGACGTTGGAAAGGGGTAAAGGTTTGAATAAAATTATTTCTGTGACTGGTCACAGTGCTGCCGTCACGCCCCATGAGACGTTGAAGAAGGGCAGGGGTTTCATCGATATTATTTCTGCGACCAGACACAGAAGTGCCTTTCCGCCCCACGAGACGTTGAAAAAGGGGTAGGTGTTTGACCAACATTATTTCTGTGACTAGACACAGGGCTGCTTTCCCGCCCCACGAAACGTTGAAAAAGGGTTAGGTGTTTGACCAACATTATTTCTGTGACCAGTCACAGGGATACCTTCCCGCCCCCTACGAGTCGTTGGAAGGGAATAGGGGTTTGAGAAACATTATTTCTCTGACCTGTCACAGAGATGCTTTCTCGCCCACATGGGACGTTGGAAAAGGGTAGGGGTTTGATCAACATTATTTCTGTGAACTGTCACAGAAGTGCCTTCCTGCCAACTACGATATGTTGGAAGCGGGGAGGCGACTGACCAACATTATTTCTGTGACCAGTCACAGGGCTGCCTTTCCGCCTAACGAGACGTTGGAGAAGGGTAGGAGGTTTTTTCAATATTATTTCTGTGACCAGTCACATTGATGCCTTTACGCCCCCTACGAGACGTTGTAAGGGAATAGGGATTTGGTAAAAATTATTTCTGTGAACCGTCACAGGGCTTTCTTTCCGCCGCAACAAGACGCTGGAAAAGGGTATGTGTTTGACCAACAGTATTGATGCGAACAGTCACAGGTGTGCTCTCCCGTCCCACGAAACGTTGAAAAAGGGTAGGAGTCTGATCAATATTATTTCTGTGACCAGCCACAGGTGTGCCTTCCCGCCCCCTATGAGATGTTGGAAGCGGGTAGGCGACTGACCAACAATATTTCTCTAACCAGTCACAGGGATGTCTTACTCCCCCTACGAAACGTTGGAAGGGAATAGGGGTTTTCCGAAACATTATTTCTGTGACCCTTCATAGGGGAGCCTTTCCGCTCCCACAAGACGTTGGAAAAGGGTAGATGTTTGACAAACATTATTTCTGAGAACGTACAAGGTGTGCCTTCCCGACCCACGAGACTTTGAAAAAGGCGTATGGGTTCGACCAACATCATTTCTGTGACCAGTCACAGGGCTTCCTTCCCGCCCGACGAGACGTCGAAAAAGTGTTGGGGTTTGATCAATATTATTTCTGTGACCAGCCATAGGGATGCCTTTCCGCCCCCTACGAGACGTTGGAAGGAAATAGGGGTTTTGGCAAAATTATTTCTGTGACCTGTCACAGGGGTGCCTTTCCGCTCCCACGAGAAGTTGAAAAAGGGTAGATATTTGACCAACATTATTTCTGTGAACATGCACAGGTGTGCTTCCCCGCTCACGAGCCGGCGAAAAAGAAGTAGGGGTTCGACAAAAAACTTCATTTCTGTGACCGTCACAGCGCTGCCTTCCCGCCCCGCGAGACGTTGAAAAAGGGTAGTGTTTGATCAATCTTATTTCTGTGACCAGTCCCAGGGATGCCTTACCGCCCCCTACGAGACGTTGGAAGGGAATAGGGGTTTGGAAAAAATTATTTCTGTGACATGTCACAGGGATTCCTTTCAGCTCCACAAGACGTTGGAAAATGGTATGTGTTGGACTGGCATTATTTCTGTGAACATTCGCAGGTGTGCCTTTTCGCCCCACGAGCCGCTGAAAAAGGGTTAGGGGTTCGAACAACATTATTTCTGTGACCAGTCCCAGGGCTGCCTTCCCACCTCACGACACGTCCAAAAATGGTAGGGGTTTGATCAATATTATTTCTGTGACCAGTCACAGAAGTGCCTTCCCGCCCCCTACGATATGTTGGAAGAGGGTAGGCGACTGACCAACATTATTTCTGTGACTGTCACAGGTGTGCCTTCCTGCCCAACGAGACAACCAAAAAGGGGTAGGGGTTCGACCAACAGCATTTCTGTGACTAGTCACAGGGCTGCCTTCCCGCATCACAAGACGTTGAAAAAGGGTAGGGGTTTGACCAACATTATTTCTGTGACCAGTCACAGGGCTGCCTTCCCGTCCCACGAAACGTTGAAAAAGGGTACGTGTTTGACCAACCTTATTTCTGTGTACAGTCACTGGTGTGCCTTCCCGCCCTCTACGAGACATTGGAAAGGGGTAGGGATTTGACCAACATCATTTCTGTGACCAGTCACAGGGACGAATTCCCGCACCCTAAGAGAAGTTGGAAGGGAATAGGGGTTAAAGCAACGTTATATCTGTAAACTGTCACAGGGGTACCTTTCCGCTCCCACGAGACGTTGAAAAAGGGTAGATGTTTGACCAAAATTAGTTCTGTGAACATTCACAGATGTGCCTTCTCGCCCCCTACGATACCTTGGAAAGTGGTAGAGGTTTGACCAACATTATTTCTGTGACCTGTCACACGGGAGCCTTTCCGCTCCAACGAGACATTGGAAAAGGGTAGATGTTTGACCTACATTATATCTGTGAACATTCACATGTGCGCCTTCCCGCCCCACGAGACGTTGAAAAAGGGGTAGGTGTTTGACCAACATTATTTCTGCGACCAGTCACAGGGCTACCGTCCCCTCCCACGAGATGTTGAAGAAGGGTAGTGGTTTGATCAATACTTTATCTGCACCCAGTCACAGGGGTGCCATCCCGCCCCCTACGAGACGTTGAAAAATGGGTAGGGGTACGACCACCATCATTTCTGTGACCAGTCACAGGGCTGCATTCCCGATCCACGAAACGTCGACAAAGGGTAGGCGTTTAACCAATATCTGTACCGTGACCAGCCATAGGGATGCCTTCCCGCCCCCTACAAGTCGTTGGAAGGGAATAGGGGTTTGATTAAAATTATTTCTGTGACCTGTCACAGGGGTTCCTTTCAGCTCACACGAGACGTTGGAAATGTCTATGTGTTTGACCAGCAATATTTCTGTGAACATTCACAGGTGTGCCTTCCCGCCCACGAGCTGTTAAAAAGGGTTAGGGGTTCGACCACATCATTTCTGTAACCAGTCACAGGGCTGCCTTCCCGCCCCAAGAGACTTTGAAAACAGGTAGGGGTTTGATCAACATTATTTCTCTGACCAGTCACAAGGATGCCTTCCCATCCCCAACGAGAAGTTGGAAGGCAAAAAGGGTTTAAGCAACATTATTTCTGTGAACTGTCACAGAGATGCCTTCTCGCCCAAACGAGACGTTGAAAAAGGGTAGGGGTTTGACCAACATTATTTCTGTGACCCGTCCCCTACGTGACGTTGGAAGGAAATAGGGGTTTGGGCAAAATTATTTCGGTGACCTGCCACAGGGGCTCCTTTTCGCTCCCACGAGACATTAAAAAAGGGTATGTGTTTGACCAACATCATTTCTGTGACCATCCACAGTTGTGCTTTCCTGCCCACGAGCTGTCGAAAAGGGGTTAGGGGTTTGACCAATATCATTTCTGTGATCAGTCACAGGGCTGCTTTCCCGCCCCACGAGACGTCGAAAAAAGGTAGGTTTTTGATCAATATTATTTCTGTGACCAGTCACAGGGACGCCTTCCCGCCCCCTGCAAGACGTTGGAAGGAAATAGGGGTTTGAGCAAAATTATTTCTGTGACCTGTCACAGGGGTTCCTTTCCGCTTCCACCAGACGTTGCAAAAGAGTATGTGTTCGACCAGCATTATTTGTTAAACATGCACACGTGTGCCTTCCCGCCCCACGAGACGTTGGAAAAGGGTAGGGGTTTGATCAACATTATTCCTGTGAACAGTCACAGAAGTGCCTTCCTGCCACCTACGATATGTTGAAAGCGGGGAGGCGACTGACCAACATTATATCTGTGACCAGTCACAGGGCTTCCTTCCCGCCCCACGAGACGTGGAAAAAGTGTTGGGGTTTCATCAATATTATTTCTGTGGCCAGCCATAGGGATGCCTTCCCGCCCCATACGAGAGGTTGGAAGGGTTAGGGGTTTGACCAACAATAAATCTGTGCCCAGTCACAGGGCTGTCTTCCCGCCTCACGAGACGTTAAAAAGTGTAGGTGTTTGTCAATATTATTTCTGTGACCAGTCGCAGGGATGCCTTCCCGCCCCCTGCGAGACGTTGGAAGGGAATAGGGGTTTGAGCAAAATTATTTCTGTGACCTGTCACAGTGGTTCCTTGCCGCTTCCACGAGACGTTGGAAAAGGGTATGTGTTTGACCAGCATTATTTCTTAATGATTCACACGTGTGCCTTCCCGCCCCACGAGACGTTGATAAAGGGTAGGGGTTTGATCAATATTATTTTCGTGACCAGTCACAGGGATGCCTTTGCTCCCCCTACGAGACGTTGGAAGGGAATAGAGATTTGAGAAACATTATTTCTGTGACCAATCACAAGGGTGCCTTTACGCCCCCACGAGACGTTGACAGGGTGTCGAGGTTTGATCAAAATTATTTCCGTGACTACTCACAGGGTTGCCTTACAGCCCCACGAGACGTTGAAAAAGGGTAGAAGTTGGATCAACATTATTTCTGTGCACATTCACAGGATTGCCTTCCCGCCCCCCATGAGACGTTGGAAGGGAATAGGGGTTGAGCTACATTATTTCTGTGACCTGTCAGAGGGTTGCCTTTCTGTCCCCCACGACACGTTGGAAAAGGGTAGGGGTTTGACCAACATTATTTCTGTGACCAGTCACAGGGGTGCCTTTCTTCCGCCCCCCACGAGACGTTGAAAGGGGGCCGAGGTTTGATCAAAATTATTTCCGTGACCAGTCACAGGGCTGCCTTCCAACCCCACGAGACGTTGAAAAAGGGTAGTAGTTTGATCAACATTATTTCTGTGACCATTCACAGGGATGCCTTCCCGCCCCCCATGAGACGTTGGAAGGGAATAGGGGTTTGAGCAACATTATTTCTGTGACCAGTCACAGGGATACCTTCTCGCCCCCTCCGAGTCGTTGGAAGGGAATAGGGATTTGAGAAACATTATTTCTCTGACCTGTCACAGAGATGCTTTCTCGCCCACACGAGACTTTGAAAGGGTGTAGGGGTTTGATTCAAATTGTTTCCGTGACCAGTCACAGGTCTGCCTTCCTGCCCTACAAGACGTTGAAAAAAGGTGGGTGTTTGGTCAACATTATTTCTGTGACCAGTCACAGGGGTGCCTTTCCGCCCCCCAGGAGACGTTGACAGGGTGTCGAGGTTTGATCAAAATTATTTCCGTGACCACTCACAGGGTTGCCTTCCAGCCCCACGAGACGTTGAAAAAGGGTAGAAGTTGGATCAACATTATTTCTGTGACCATTCACAGGATTGCCTTCCCGCCGCCCATGAGACGTTGGAAGGGAATAGGGGTTGAGCTACATTATTTATGTGACCTGTCAGAGGGTTGCCTTTCTGCCCCCCACGACACGTTGGAAAGGGGTAGGGGTTTGACCAACATTATTTCTGTGACCAGTCACAGGGGTGCCTTTCCGCCCCCCACGAGAAGTTGAAAGGCGGTCGAGGTTTGATCAAAATTATGTCCGTGACCAGTCACAGGGCTGCCTTCCAGCCCCACGAGACGTTGAAAAAGGGTAGGGGTTTGATCAACATTTTTTCTGTGACCATTCACACGGATGCCTTCCCGTGCCCCATGAGACGTTGGAAGGGAATAGGAGTTTGAGCTACATTATTTCTGTGATCTATCATAGGGTTGCGTTGCCGCCCCCTCCCCACGACACGTTGGAAAGCGGTAGGGGTTCGACCAACATTATTTCTGTGACCAGTGACAGGGGTGCTTTTCTGACTCCACGGGTCATTAATCGTAATTCTGAAGTCGCAAATCGACAATAAAGTGTGATATATACATAGAACGTTCCATCCGATGTATCAAATGTCAAAAACTGTCAAAAATAACTCTTCTATTGCATGGCCTTAGCCTTAGATACGTGACAGTTCCTTCCGTATATTTTAAATATGCTTTTTACTGGTACCGATAGTATTTACACTTTTCAAGGAAAGCGTAATATTTCAAGTTTTATCATTAAAAATTATATTTGCAGGTATTTTCATGCCCATGTTCGTAATCAACGCATCGAAATACATCAGTATACGACGATTTTAAAAATGTTGTAAACATAACATTTTTATTTTAAAAAGCGTGTTTTTTCATTTATTGACCTTGAAGATTGTTTTTTTTTTGCAATTTTGATGGGCATGTTCGTTAGCAGTGAATGAAAAATATATACATAAAAAATACATCGCTACACGATTTTTGACGATGGTGGTCGAATGACCAGGCAGAGGGTTGAAAAAATAATTCTTTTTAATTATTTAAACATTTCAAATTATCAAGCATGAAAACTTCTTAAAATAATACATTGTTTTTGCCGATAACCATATTTACTAACTATTAATTATTTATAAATTTTTATACTAAAATGGTTTGAACAAATAATTATTTTTAATTATTCAATCAATTAAGGTTATGAAGCATGCAAAATTTTGTCACTAATAAATTGTTTTCATCGATAATAATGTTTACTAACTGTTAATTTTTCATAACAATTATTATTTAAACGAATAAATTTAGTTCAGTGAAAAATAAGTGAATCTGTCAGATGTATCTACGATTTTACTGAAAAGCAGGCAGTATACTGGGACGGGTTAAAGACACCTTTAAGTTGTTATGGTCAGTCTCAATTTCCTGAGTCCAAGACAATTAAATTCTCAAATAAGTACCTCGCCCACTTCCCTATAATGCGCTTACAGAAACAAAGGTGTCCAGGAGAAGTTAAAGTTTCCTTGGACAGTTGAGGATTTTATGAGCTTTGATCGATTTTCTTACCTAAAAATTTGAAAGCGTGGCGCCGACTCTAAATATTACACTCCAGGTCCCATGGAAGCCGGTTTAGTTTTGTAATTCCTAGAACTGCTGGCCCACACAGTTTCTTAGCCCAAAGCGCAAGAGACGGTTGCGTATTTGAGAAAATAATGTTTAGCATTTTAATTTTGAATTGATTTTCATTTTAGCATTTGAACTGTTGAAGAAAAAAATAATATTTTTTTAAAATTTGATTAATGAATTACAAAATAAATAACTATATACATATCTAAACCTTCCAAATAATAATTATTGAATAATAAAAGCCATGAAGATCAAATATAATATCTTTTTTCTGCTGATAGAAAATCAATAGCTTCGAGGCACTTATTCATTTGTTAAAGAAAAATCTGTATAATTCTAGAATTGGCAAATGTCTGGGAAACTTGTAGCTTATCAAAAATGTGTAGCAGTGTAATTAGAAGTTATTCCCAGGAAAATTTAAAACAGATAACAATAGAAGAGCCCTAACTGCTACATGCTTCATATCAATTGAATTTTTTACTAAATATTTACATTTTTAGGTAAAAAAATTAATTTTTAACCAAGAAAGCAAACGAATTTTGAATTTTGAAAAATCGTTGAACAAGAAAAATGAATTCCAATATATTTGTTGAATTTTCAAGTGAAAAAGACGAATTTTCAACAAAACAGTTGAATTTTCAAACAAGAAAATTGACTTTTTAACCAAATTGTCGAATATTAAAGAAAATAATTTAATTTTGAACGACATTTTGTCTCTGAAGTGAGTCAGAGGCCTGTAGATTAATTAATTTTGACACCAAAAGGACCTGAATCCTTTTATTAGAACATGTAGTAATCAACCAAGAGGTATTTTAAGAGATATAACGGAATTCAATAGATTTCAAGCGATTCTAAAGGTTTCAAGTTATTTTTTTGTTTAATCCAAAGAATTTTAAGAGATTTCCTTCATTGTAGAAGAGGAACTATTCTTGATTGTATAATTGATTTATTAAACATTTTTCATGCTTTCGGGCTTTTTCATATTGCCATGAATGTATTTTGAATGACCTAAGTATCCTGGAATTGGAACGATCGGAATGAACCGTGGAAGAGCCGTGCGTCGATAAAGCGGGGGGGGGGGGCAATGTTCGGGAGCCGAGTGTTCTGCATCCACTCGTGAATCAAGGCAAACAACGCAACGCACAACCAAAGCCAAACAACGCACGATATTAAAAAAGTCAAGAGAAGAAAAAGTTTCCATTTGAAAGCACTACTAGATTATCATAACACCTTTTTGAATTTGCTTGAAGAATCGAAAATTCAACTTTTGATCGCATAACAAATAATTAAAAATCTAAAATTCCATTTTGTGGTCAAACTATGCAAGATAAAAAAAAAATATGAATTCACAAAAATTGTGCTCCTAAAAAAGGTCTAACAATTTGTTGAAATCACTTTTTGATAGGACACATAGTTTTTGTTTGAATCATAAAAAAAGCATTAAAAATAAAAATGAAACATTTGTGGAAAAAACGACAAAAGGTACAAAAATACTAAGAAACAAAAGTTCTTGACACAAAAAAGAGATAGACATTTGTTATAATTTATTACATTCTCATCATTTATGATTGAGAAAGTATTAGAATCCGAGCGCGTAGCGCGTAGCGCGAGTGTCACGATGAGAATGTGTACCTCAAAGCCTACAGAGCTTTGAGCAATTTAATCTTTAACTATACACACTTAATTAAGTAGAAATTTCAGATTATGAAGATACATACAAATACTGGAATCTAACTGAGATTTTCTTGCTAAATTTTCTTTCAAGCATTCCACTTGAAAATAATAAATATCCTAGCTGAAAAATTGTCTGTCTCTTCCGCTCATCAAGGACTGCAAATGTAAACAAATGGGGGTAAGCGAGACACGAATATATGGAAAACAAATGCGGGACGAGTACTCAAATACTTTTCCTAAGCTTGGCTAATCGTCCTGAATTTTCGGGACGACTAGTCCATCCCCTTTTTCAAATCTCCCAATTTTTCGGGACGACTAGATGCAGCCTATCAAAAATAATTTTTTTTTATAATAATTTGCATGAGTAACAATTAGGTATTTTAGGTTGGGTGGGGAAAATCCAAGATTTCTGCACGCCACCCACACAGATGGATGTTTCTAAAATAAAGATATGTCCCTGGCATAGATCGTGCACAATATTTCATGAAATATTTGTGAAGCGTTATTTGAATATCTTTATCATATTACAAGCAAGATTTAGAAATATTTCATAAAAACATTTTAAAAATATTTTGACAATATTTTAAGGAATATTATCTATATGGTTGCTGCAACTTTTATTAGACATTGGAATAGAATATTTTCATACATTATTTCTGAAATCTTCGATCAATTTTTTAAGATATATTTCATGCAAAATTTCCAAAATATTTCATAAATGATTTCGTGCAGTATTTATGCAATTTTTTACAATGTCTCTTGGAAATATTTTTGAACAAGGCAAGTAAAATTTTAGTGAAATGTTTCTGCAATATTTCTGCAAATTTTCTTTAAATTATTTTTAAACATGACAAGTAATATTTAGGTGAAATGTTTCTGAAATATTTTATATTTACTTCAGGAAACATTTCATAGAAATAATTTCGAAAAGTCTTAAAAACCTGTGTGCAACATTATCAAAAGGTTTCATGGTAATATTTTCAAAATCTTCCATAAATGATTTCGTGCAATATTTATGCAATTTTTTTACAATTTTTCTCGATACTATTTTCGAACAAGGCAAGTAACATTTTAGTGCCATGTTTCTGCAATATTTCTGAAAAGTTTCTTCAAATTATTTTTAAACATGACGAATAATATTTTAGTGAAATATCTCTGCAATATTTTAGATTTACTTCAGGAAGCATTTCATAAAAATTATTTTAGAACGTCTTTAAAACCTGTGTGTAACATTATCACAAGGTTTTATTGTAATATTTCTTTAAAATTTTTACTGCAACATTTTATGCCGCGTGGGCGTGTCCAAACAACAATATCAATCGCTTAGAACAAAACTTTATCTTTTCAATAACTCAGAAAAAAAATAATTTTCACAAGTATATTTGAATAATATTTTTTCATAAAAAAAAGAATATACAAATATATTTATTGCGAATTTTTTCCCCCAAGTTATTCAAAAAATAAAATTTCGTTTGATACAATTGGTATTATTGTTTGACCCTCAGTGTGCAGCGATCTTGCCAGCTGACGTCCTATGCTATAGTGTCTTTTAATTTAAAGTAAGCCCGCGTTTTTGTATACGCGTACTTAAAAACGTCAGCAACGGTTAGAATTGTGTCGTCACGGCCATTACGAACGTACATACGTCCGACCATATGACGTCACATGCACGTAGTGGTCGTATGTCACCGACGAACGGTTCCGCATTTGTGTCTGTATTCGTTTACGTCTGCTTGCATTCGTTTATTCCGGTGGACAGCACTTGTTTCAAAGTGAAAAGTGAGATTTTATTTACAGAAGATGATGGTCTTCTCAGGCTCCTTTTTTGTAGACGAATTCTCACTATATCGTGCAACTTATAAAACTGCCATGGAGTCATTGGAAAAAAATTGTTCCAACCTTTGTATGATCACAATAGTAAAAGTAGGTAAATAATCCGTATCCACCATAAACATCTCGCACATCATCCTGGAGATGGGGTTTCATCCAACACAAACGCGAAGGGCTATCTACGCTTTTATTCCAGATACATACCCCACATAACCTACATCAATCGCAGTAATGACAGATGAACGCTGAAACGCCGGAACGATGGAACGTGAACCAACGAAACATGCGACAGTTGGTGCCAACGCGTTGGTGCCATCGAAACGTACGCGTATCGACGATACGTACAAATCTTACGGCACATCGTGGGGTCAGCATCAAGATTCAGGTTCTTCTCCATCCCAAGGTTTAGAAAGATCTGTGGTGACTTATCTGCCTTCCTCCTAGAACATTCTAGAGAGCGGGCGGGGATACGATATGTTACGGGCAACTAAGGATCATCATAACTTTGATACCGTTTATTGTGTTGGTTGTGTCAAAGATGTTTGGATATGTTCGCATGTGAATCCTTCTGGCTCGCTTTATCAGTTACACTCTACGTGAAGCCTTCACTAGAGTAACTGTAGTATTTTTCCTCTCTTCAATAAGTTTGCTTCGAAATGTGTTCAGCGCATTCATAGCATAATTTTATTTTTAAATTATTTTTTAACTATCGATTAAAATGCAACGAATATTATTTTATATTTAATTTCAAAGGAAACTATGATTGAACTGATCCTCAATTACATTTTTTTTTACATTTTAATAATAGTTTAAATGCACCCCATATTAGATAATAATTATTTTAATCAATAATAGAATCAAAATAATAGTAACCTAAAGTTTAATCCAGTTACACTGTAGAATCATTTAACTATAAGTAATTGAGAATAACTTTTTAAATGCGTTTCTATTTTCAAGTAATGCGATTATTCACTTTATATTTCAATTTCAAAGTTCTCCCCTACTAGGAATGTAACATAATATGTCATTTATATGCTAAACGTGAAACAAGAATAATACATAATTTCAAACAACCTATTTAAATTACAATAGAAATTATAATTTTTAACTGACAGAAAAATTAAACGCATTTTAAGTAACATGTAGCCTATATTTGATAATAATTAATTTAAATGAATAATAGAATTGAAATGTGTAATTTCAAGTTTCATTCTATAAGACTGTACAATGTTAATTACTAAATAATTAAAAAATAGATGTTTAATTTCGTTGCAAAATTATTTTAACATTTTTGTACCTTGCACTGAAACCTAGAATAATTCATTTTTCAACAAAAAAGTAAATAGCTAAATTTTAACTTAAATTAATTTTTAACTGAAAAGAAAAAAAAATTATAAAAAAAGTCAAATTTTAAAGAAAATAAATAAATTTTCAACAAATTCCTTAAACTTTCGACAAAGTACCTGCATTTTGTATCAGATACTTTAACTTTTGATAAAAAAGAAGCATTTTCTTTAAAACAGTTTAATTTAACAAAAAAATTCATTTTCAAGTCAGATTAATTTTTCTGAACAAAAGAAGACGAACTTTCAAGAAAGTTAATTAATTCGCAATAAAATAGTTACATTTTCAACCAAAGAAATCAATTTTCTACACAAAAATTGTTAACAAAGTACATCAATTTTCTACTACAAATGATAAATTTAAAAAACAAAAGGAAGTATTTAAATAAATTAATTCTTAACCAAAATGGAGACGACTTTTCAACAAAATAGTGGAATTTAAAAAAAAGTAATTTAACAATACAACTTTTATGTAAAACAGTTGAATTTTCAACAGAAATGTTCATTCTCAATCTAGACAGATCAACTTTCAGTAACATACTTACATTTTCAACCAAAGTAATGAATTTTATATTGAAAAATAAGAATTTTCAAAAAAGTACATACATTTTGTACGAAAAATCCTAAATTTTTAAACCTGAAATGAAATAGTTATACTTTCATTTTAATTAATTAATTATTAAACAAAAAGGAAACGAATTTTCAGAAAAATATATGTATATTTAATTAAATAAATCAACTTTCAACAAAGTATTTCAAGTTTTGACAAAATACTTGCATTTTCTATGAGATAGTTCAATTTAAGATAAAAAAATACGAATTTTGAATAAAGCTATTCAATTTTCAACAAAAAAGGTCATTTTTAATCTAAAGAGATTAATTTTTGTGTACAGAAGAAAACAAGTTTTCAAGAAAATGAATTAATTTTCAATAACTTAGTTAAATTTTCGACCAAAGGAATGAATTTTCTACATAAAAATACGAATTTTGATAGTATACAACACAAAATGTACTATGACTTTAGAACGTGAACTATACATAAAAACTCATCGTATTGATATATTAATTTTAAAAATATATATATATATATATACCTCAAGAATAAAATAATTTACATTGCAGTATATTATTCACAAATAAAAAAGGGGTTTATGGCGCTTATGCACACTCTATGGTGCCAGAAGCACCCAGAGCTTCAGCACGCTTCGCAACAGCCTTTGTGAAATCTACACGCCTACCTCTTCAAAAATGGATATGTACGCGGAGCGGTTCCCCAAATTCTGCTTAGACAAGCTGCAGAAGAAAATGAGGAAGCGATATTAAGAGTTACCGCGGAAAGCAGACACTTTCTGAGAGATGATAGCGATTTCAGGACAAGGAGGAACATTGACATACAGGTTCCTCCTAAGCCCCAAGATCTGGCTGAAATGGATGCCTCCCTTCATGACGATATCTCGGAGGAGTCCGGCCTCTGGACCATCAGTTGTTCAGCTTATAGTGCTACGAGAGCATTGGCGGATTCAAATCGAAGGCAAAAACCGACGATGGATTAAAAGACCAAAAGATGCTTGTATCAACTGAACCAGAAGATTGGATGGGCAAGACAGGATGCGTCCCGTATTCAGTGTGTGATTGACTACAGAACATCTGTTAGACCGTTCACGAAAAAGGTTCGAAAATTCGCTCAAGAACTGAGGATCATCAGTCAGACACTGAAAAATTCAAAGCTGCTGACAATTAAGCAGAAACATTTTTGACAAAATACGGGTGTTGTCTAACGCTAGGGAAAGAATACAGAAGAGGGAGAGATGGATCAGGGAGAATCAACAGTTTCTCGCTCGTTTCAAGGAGTTTTGCGACAACCTCATAACATCTGAGGAGGAACGTCCATGAATCACTGCCGAAGAGGTGAAAAAAGCACTTAGAGGGACGAAGTACTTTTTCGTCCAATCCGCAGTGGCTGGTGTTAGGACGCACTGTACTCCTACCGAAAAAAGGTAACTTGTGCAACCCAGAGAATTACAGGCTAATAACCTGAACAATAGGATTGTCCGAAGAATTGAGCGTGTATGGCGAGGGATGTACGAACGACGTTGGGCGAAAAAAGGTGAAGCAGGATGTCGAGAGTACCTGCTAATTGAAAGGTGCATCTTTGAAGACGCTGCAGCCCATCAGCAAGTCCTGTCAATGGACTGGATTAACTACCGTAAAGCTTCCGATTCAACCTCTCATAGACTTACTATGTTTCCCTAAATCACTGCGTTCCGAGTCCGACATATGTCATTATAATTTATATTTTAAAGGATATTTTCACTGGGATTAAATTAGCGTTTCAGATTGTAAATATTTAGCCAATTTCAACTGTTAAGACGATTGCACATGCGAATACAATGGACAATAAAATAAGTGTTTCAAAGTCATAGTACATTAAATGTAAAAGGTTGCATTGCAAAAAGTCAAAACTGAATATATATATTTTTTTTTTCTGTTTTGATTTGGATTCTGTTTTGATTCCTTAGGAATCGAGCCGAAGGGCTTATGACAAAGCCACCGAACGCGTCCACAGGTTGCGGATAGAGGGTCCCTGTTCCAAGGGTTTCTGCTGAATATGGTTACAATAATTAATAAGCAGTCCCGGACAATTGTCCAGGGATGGTCCCGAAGGAATAACCCCTAAGCGGAGGCGTAGCAACCGTGCCGAAAGCTGAATGG
>JAABKJ010007266.1:0-21114 GCA_011634705.1 Andricus grossulariae
AATATATACTTTATTTATAGAAAATAAAATTCTGTGAAATGTTTTTTGTACAGCTTGAACAATGAAAAACGTCTTTCTACAATTTGTTCGTACAATGAACGATTTTCAAGTAATAGCAGCTTTAACAATTAAATTTTCACTAAAACTGATATACTGTAAGGTAGATATTTCAGAAGCTGTTGGACCGAGAAATTTGGAAAAAAATCCAAATATATTAATATCAATTACTGTGCGAATTTCATTGTTTATAACAGAATTACTTGAAAACTGATGATTGTACAACAAATTTGTAAAAAGAAAGTCTTGTGTTTGTTCAACTTTCTGTAAAACATTTTACTTAATTTTAAACAACTAACGACCGCTTTGAGCCAAAGTGATATAGTAACTATAGCATATACTGATGAGCTTTTTTAGCGCAATTTATATTTTAATATTTGTTTTCGTTGTAATGAGTATCTTTCTTCTCTGATTTTTGTTTTGAATTCCATGGTAGTTTGTTTGAACTGTAATAATATGCAATTCTATTTTTCGTAATATTTTAGGCTCACTCTTACCCACCTATTCATTCCATTCCTTGAGTTTTCTTAGAATAGACCATAAAATTCGAAAATTTTCAAATTTGATTAGGTATAACTGGATATATGAACTACTAGGAGGTTTGTACTGTATTCAGGAATAATGCCTTACAGGGTTTCCCCGCCTTTAAACTAGGGTTTTAAGTGAGGGATTTGAACTGTCAATGGTCTTAAATCATATAAATCTTAAAATAAAAAAGAATGGTCTGGCCAGTAAAATCGAAACTACGAAAAAAAATCTAGGATTCCGGGAAAGAGACTAATTTGTCAGAAATTTGTTGACCCATTGGGAAGATAAATTTTCATAATCCTCTTCATAGTTCGTACCTTGAATAACAATGAACACCATTATAACTATATATAAACAAAGTATTGTGGAAATTCAGGAACTCGGTCAGTCTGGGACAATGCCTTTTATGATCCACTTGTAACATAGGGGGGATGCTGGGTTAGCTCTAGTTGTCCAATTGCTGAATTTTTAATTACCTTCAGGTAAGTTATTCCAGGTTATTATGCACTCACTTTTGGGTTGTACTCAATCGAGACGAGACATCAGAGACAATTAGACTTCTAACGTTCTCGAAGAAGCAAGGTTAATGACAGGTTTCCTACCGAATATTAATCCGGGCAATTCTCTGATAATTGTCGCGAAGCATTCGTAGCTTTATCCTAAATCGTTTCTAGGTGATTTTTTAAGTGAATGTGCGGCCCTTACGTATGAATTGGTGAAGAAGGGATTAAATCCGCTTAAATCCTGCATTTAGGAGTGTAGTGGCAAAACCAAAAGCGGTGTTAATAATACAAGAGTGGTGAAGAAGTGATTAAATTCACCTAATCCCTACATCTAAGAGTGCAGCGGAAAAACTTAAGACGCGCTATAAATAATAAAGGAGTGTACGGAAAATCGTGTGAGATTGTGTGGTGGGTGTTGGTATGAATTATGTGGTTCGTGTTTTTTTTTTAGTTTTAAGGATTTTAAAATGTTGCCGAGAGTTAACGATTGCTGCAAATTCTTCAGTTGTTCAAACAGATTGAAGAAAGGAAAGATTGTTGGCGTTCTCAAGGACCCTGAGCTTGTGGATATCAGTGTTATTAGACATCTGAACACTGGGGAGACCTATACATATCTGTGCGTGCCTCAAAGCCGCATTCAGGGCGTAACATCAGTAAAGGAGTCTCTCCGAAGCAGATACAAGCATCTTCTTCGACAGATTTGATCTTCCAATCTTTCGGTGTTGAACAAGGTATCTGCGACTAACAGCGACGCGAGGCTAAAGCTATAGATGCGCGTCAGTGCCATTTTAGACTATCTTTAGAAGATTAATAAACCAAAATTTGGAGTGAAGACTGGTATATTTATTTGTAGTACCCCACACCTTGATAGAATATAATGTTGAAAGTCCAACAGGTATTGACGTTCTTACAAGTGTAGACTTTCTAACTGCACTAAACGTTCCGGGAGTGCTTTTGGTGAATCGGCGACCCATGCATAATCACAGATTCAATCGAAATCAACATTGTTCACTTTCATAATGTCAACGTCATTCGTGTTCTGAGAACTATTATTTAAGCTGCATCTGAAAAATGCATTATGATCCTGATCTTGTGCGAAAGGAAAGTTAATACAAATTAACGAATTTTACGAAAAATGATGATATGAAGACTTCAAATATAACTTTTTCTTATTATGCTGCAATGAAAAAATACTTTAAACTATATTTGTGGACTATCGCGCATGGAATGCTTCTTCTTGATCCAGAAAGTTTGGACTCCATCAATAAGGAATCAATTGCAATCAATGGAAGCTCTACGAAACTTTAACGTCATTCTGAATTATAAATAAAGCTACCTTTTTCTTGACAATACGTCCTTATCCACAACATCAATGAGCAGATTACCAGAGATACTGTTCTCTTTGGTTGAATTATGAAGGTAAGAAACAACAGGTAACCCATAATTTCTCGTCTTTTCGTCTCGATTTTCCCGCTGTAACCGTTTTACGGCATTATTTATTAGAACAGATCGGCATAAGCTTGTTTCGGGATCTTCGATTCGTCTCAGCTTGCCCGCTGATATTTTTAAAAGCCTGCGTCGCTCTTCTCTAGCTCGATACTTCGCCGAAATCATCGTCGGCCTGCTTCTGCGGATCACTAATTCCTCCTCCAGTCTCATATTTTTTTCTGAAAATAAATGTTAGAGTATATTATAAGTGTGCTATTTGTCAAAATTTCATGATTCGCATGTAATGTGGTATAAATTTGTAATGGAAAAAACCGCTTGCCACTCTCTAAATCTGAATCAACGAAAACTTCGCTATTTTTAGCAGTGAACAAAACCATCACTGCGAAATCAGCGAGTGTCTCTGAAGAATCAGTGAGTTACGCTGGTAAATCAGTGAAATTTTCACCTGCTCAAAATAGTAAAAAAGTTCGTCAGTGCTACCTACACAAATTTTTGCGAACATTTTAAAATATTCTCTTATTAATTTCTTTACAGCTATTCAAATTTTGTTTACTTGATTTAGATCATTCTCGAGGCATTCGAAAATATTTTTAGCCGACCGTGAAGGTAATGTATTCTTGAAGAATTTGGGGAAATTTAACAGGTTATACCGATTTTAGTTTACAGGAAGTGGCAGCAGTGGTAGATGCATTGCGTCTTTGGTGTGACTCTGATCGTTATCAACGTTATCAGACGTTAGTAAGCGTTTACCGTTGAGGCTGTTGGAGCGGGGTACATAAAAATGTCGAAATCTGTGAGGCACCGAAACTTACCAATAGCCTACCATAATTCGGTTTTTAGTTTTTAAAAATGCACTTTGAAAATTTTCTGGACCCCGGAATGGGTTCCGCGGTGGCAGGAGGAGGGATGTGTCTTTGGTTTTTCGAAAAAAATTCGGTAACTGCTAAAAAATGAGAGTGAAATAGTTTAGCAGCGACGTGAAGTATAAAGAATGCTGGCTGACAGCTGATGGCGCTGATAGCTCGACCATACTGGATCTTACTACGAAAATGCACTGTCGGTAAAAGTTGCATCTGTCTTGGCGGAAATTTTAAATTTGAATAAAAAATGCAATTTGAGATTTTCCTTTTTTTGTTGCTGACAAGTCCGAATGATTGCGAATGCAACAGTATCACTGCAACTTGAAGAAATTATAAATTTTTTCTTGGAATAATAAACGTGGTCTCGGAAAAGGAAAAGTGTACAAGTGATAAAAGGAGGCCGTTGTGAATTTGCTGATAAAAATTTAAAATAATTTGGCAATTTTCTTCAAAATTATTTAATGATTTATTTACAAATCTTGTCTTGAGATAAATTATAATAATGTTAAAATTCATATAAAATTATAGACTTGTCGTTATACGTATTTGTTCTGTCACATCACACACTCAGAAACCTCACAAAAATTTACTATTACTTGAGAGAAATTTAGGATTTGTATATCTTGAAGGAGAAATGAAGGTATTCTCAACAAAAAAATAAAAAATGAGAAAGTACGTTCGAGATTTGATGAAGCTCTAGAGATCTCAATAAACAAAATTTTGGAAAATGTAATATTTTTCGAGATACAGATCGTCAAAAATCGACTGTTGTCCCAACCGTCTAAGTCCATGGAATTTTTGTTTTGTTTTTTTAGATCCCAGTTAACATATAATTTTTGCCTAAAACATTATAAATGCATTACGAGACAATCAGAAGGCACAAAAGAAAAAAATTAAATTTGAAAAATCGTTTCTTAAAAAAATGAATTTTACAATACTACATGCAGTTTTATTTTTATACGAAATATTTAGTTTATTTGTATTTTGTAACTCGTTGGTACAATTTAGCCCCCAAGTCCTCCTTTCTTACAAACTTAATCCATTTCCGGTTTCATTTCCCGGTTTTCAGTTTTAAAACCCTACTTCCGGTTCTAAATTGGATATATTCTTTCACTACGATGTCCGGTAGAATTTTACAGAATTTTTAAGCCAATAAAACGTGTTTAATAAAAATTGCACTAATATGGTTATGCCGTGACATTCTTCAAATGTAAATTTCTCATTGAAAGTACCAAAATCTGCAAACCTTTGCAAACATTTTAAAATCATCGACCTTTATTAGCAAAGATTTATTATTCTTAGATATCGAGATAGTGCACTCGGAGAGATTCAATGTACAAATTAATTAAAATTGAAATAATTCTATGCAGCACACTTCGAACTTAGTAACAATTTTTTCAACAAAAATTTGCAACAAATAAGCAAATATCTACATTAAAGGCGCTTACATTTTACAAACTATTGTCCACATACAATGGGATATCTGGTTTCAAGTTTTGAGAAGCAAATAGTTCTAGAAGAAGGAAATAGAACTACTTCGAAGGTCGATGATTTTAAAATGTCTGCAGAGGTTTGCAGATTTTGATATTTTCAATGAGAAATTTACATTGCTTCTTCAAGATATTCAAATTATAATTTTCTCTTTAGTAATAGCAAATTTTTGTGAATTTTTTAAATTCAAAATTTTTCTAAGACAAATTAATTAAAACTGATATCATTCTATGTAGCAGACTTCATACTAAGTAAAAATTTTTTTGCCAGAAAAACATGCAACAAATAAGCAAATATTTACATTATCGGCACTTAATTTTTACAAACTATTGTCCACATACAATGAGATATCGAGTTTCAAGTTTTTATAAGAAAATCGTTCTATTTCCAATAGCTTTTTCCCAATAGACAATAGCTTGTACAAAGTAAGCGCCGGTCATATAGATATTCGCTTCTTTGTTGCAAATTTCTCTTGCAAAAAATTGTTACTAAGTTCGAAGTCTGCTGCATGGAATGATTTCAATTTTAATTAATTTTGACATTGAATCTCTTCGAGTGCACTATCTCCGTATCTAAGAACAATTAAATCTTTGCGGATAAGGGTCGATGATTGTAAAATGTCTGCAAAGTTTGGCTGATTTTGATATTTACAATGAAAATTTACATTTCTCCATAAAGATATTCAAATCATAATATTCTGTCTAGTAATAGCTTGTGACGTAATGCCCCATTTCCATTTTTTTTGTACGTTACAATACAACAAATATGTACAACGAGAAGTCTATAATTTTATATCAATTTTAAAGTTATTGTAGTTTATGTCAAGATAATATTTGTAAATAAGTCAATAAATAATTTAAAAGAAAATTGCAAAATTATTGTACGAATTATCGAGAAATATATGGGCCAGGTGCATACATTAAAACACTAATATACACTTCTAATATATGCAGTTTATTTTACTTTCGTGGTTTACACTTTGAAGCCGCGTTGCGTTAAGAGTCTCGTGTTGCTCGCTATACTCAACTTTATATTTGTAATTTGTAATATATTGAAAAAGTCCCTGGGGCTAAATAGCCCACTGAGGAACAAAAATATACATGGTAATATTCTTAAAATTAAAATCGCAGCACAGTAACTGGGTATGTGTATTTAACAGTAAATTAATAATACCTACCAATAAGGAAAAAAATACATATATAAAATATAACATAGGCCGTTAGAATCGAAAAGTTATAGGTTGGAGTACATACTATTGTCTAGTATTGTAATTATACGATGTGTTCAATAAAACCCAACACTGCATTAGTACTAACAGGTCAACATAATACTAAATATTGTTACCAATGCGTAATTTCAAGTAAATTATTTGGATTATTGAATAAATACTTAAGAAATTCGATTTTAAAATAATAGTAAGAGGGCGTTTCCCTGATAGTTAGTGGTATTCTATTCCATAGACGTGCCCCTCTAACCATAAACGATCTTTGGAGTTTACATGTTCTATGCGTTGGTATTTTTAAAGCTAAGTTCCTCGCATGGAGCCTGGCATGACTGAGATGAGTTATATCAACAAAAGTAAAATATTCTCTGAAATACTGAAGAGCTTCATTTCTAGCTATGGAAAAGAGCAAATTGCCCCTTAAAATTTTCTTCCTTTAGCCACAGACAAGAACCCAGCTCAAGGGGGGGGGGCGAATATTATGTACACATGCTGTGTATATATATCATTTTATAGATTTAATATTGTTTTATATATTTTGCAATCTTTCATGTATTAATTACCAATTTTCAATTATTTTTGCCATTATGAAATTGCATACTTTTTATAACTTTTCTTAATTTCTCAGTGAAAATGAAAAAAGTGAAGGTAAGCTAGAAAATCCTGGAGGGCGGGGGGCGATCGCCGGTTCGCCACCATAGTAGATCCACACCTGATTTGAAGCAAGGCCATTATTCTCAGCCTAAAGCACGACCCGACCTATGTCCTCTTGGATCTGACTGAAAAGTCTATTGAATTCTACAGCAGGTCCGGCAAGGTACAATTTGAAGTCAGCAGCGTATTTAAGGTACTTCGAAAATTTTAGATCACCTCCGGCCCTGCCGATTGAACGGCACTGAAACGGCACTGAAACGGCACTGCCCCCAGTGCCGTTTTAGTGTTGCTATTTCAAAGCTACTCAGATTCTAGTTTTATATGGCAGCAGAAGTTGCCTTTATATCTGCGACTAGACTACCAAGTAAAGCAGCTGAAAGGGATTAAAAATTAATAATTATAATTTAAAAAATTTTTAAATTACCTCTGAGAAAGTTAGAAATTCAGAATCTACGGGTTTTCATAATTTCAGGTATCTAACTTTTCTGTTGAGAAGATTAAAATTGGAATGAATATAATGTATCTCGTAAATGGAATGAGATACGCCAAAACAGACAACATTTTCGATTTCAAATCCAGAATAGTATATTTTAGTATATCATTTATAATTATAAAATAAATATAATGAGAAAATTTATAAATTAAAAAAAAAGTTAATAATTTGAAGAAAATTTTAAAAAGGGATTCGGTTGGTGGCGGACAACTACTGTAAATCACTCTGCCCGCCCAGTACGTGAAGAATACAATAGGACCATTATATGACCGTCGCATCACTCTGAGTGCCGTTTAGGTGTCGAAATCAGTACAAATAGGCACTCAAACGACACTGGAGGCCCAGTGCCGTTCTCCAGTGCCGTTTCAGTGCCGTTCCATCGGCAGGGAGATCAGAGGTATACAAGTTAAAAAGCGTAGGTACGAGTGTGGACCCTTGCGGGACCCCACCCTCAACTACCAACCATGCAGACATGACAGACAATTTGTTAATTGTCTGTGCACAATTCGTTCAAGTGGCTTTGATAATGCATTAAGGATAGAAATTGGCCGGAAGTCTTTAGTAGAACCAGGACTGGATATTTTGGGTATCGGGTGGATGAATGCCTTTTTCCATATATATGCCTGAAAAAATACCACATTGTAGAGATGCATTATAAATCTTCAATAATATTGGGAAAATAACTGGGAGAGCCAACCTGATCATTTTTATCGAGATTTCATCCATATTGATCGCGTTAGAATTACCGTCTGTTACTTCCTTAAAGAAAGTCTCAGGAATAATATCAGCAAAAAAGAAATCATTATCATCTAATGTTTGCAAAGGTGAAATGGAGGCGGTAGTTGGAAGTAGTGTCGCAATGAGTTTCAACATAAATGTAGTAAGGAAATCACTAGCAGAGACATTTTGATCAGGAGATTCCTGTTTGGGTGGAATTAAACGCAAGGCGCCTGAGAAGATAAAAACTATTTTCTTTTTGGTTTCTATTTCTGATTGCGTTAAAGTTAAATTGGTTGTGAGAAACCCTAATTTTCGTTTGAACAAGATTCCGAAGTTTTCGAAATTTCGCTTATATACTACTATTCCTGGTTCTTCATGCTGATCTACGATTCGTGTCCCTTTTTCTTATCAATTCTCTTATTTCTGCAGTAATCCATGAGGCCGTTTTCCTTCGAGAACGTGGTACGTATAAAAGCAGGAATTCATTAAATGCATCGGTCAAAATAGTAATTAAACTGTTTACCTTTGTATTCACGTCACAAACTGAGGATAAATTCGCCCAATCATATGACATTAAATGCTCCTGAAACTCTTATTCATTGATCAGTGTAAGATTTCGAGTCAGCATAGGAGTAGGTTTAGCTGAGAGATTACTGGACATTTGGAACTCAATGTCAAGGTCATCTACAATAATTAAGTCTATGTGTTTACAGGTAAAATTAGAATGATGAGTGGAATCATGTATTCTTGTATAATTTTAAGAATATCCCACTAAGTTGAAGACTATAATAACAACATTTTGACACATTTTGATGAAATATTTAAGGGGCCATTCACAAAATAGGTGATACATTTTTCACGAACTTTGAACACCCCCCCCCCCTCTTGCGTGATGCTTTTTCCATTGTTCTTAACATGGATAATGATACTTTGATAGACCCCCACCCATCCTGAACCTATCACGTATTTTATGAATAACCCCTAATTATTTGTATATTATACTTACCACTTTTCTTCAAAGCGAAACACTCAATGTCCTAAATTACAACAAAAACAAAAAAACATTTAACTAAACAACCAGAAAAAACATGAATAAATGAGAAATTACATGCCTGTATGTAACCTCACTATCTTCCTTCTTTGTGGAAATCTGACGTCAATATGACGACCTTAGAATTGGTTGCATTTCTTCGAGCTTGTCACTTATTAAACATTTGAAAGTATGGAGTTTGGCCTCCTTATACTACTTCGTCGGAAAAATAATGGAAAATGGAAACTGATCGAAAAGCACGTGACACGAAACATTAAAAGGAATAATTGAACAGAGCAAAGCGCATTTTCCTTTGCGCATTTCTTCTTTCTCCCTTTGGTTAGAAAATACTCTTAAAGTAAGAATTTCGCTTACTTCATTAAGAATATCACTAAGAATATGCCTGTAAGAATATGAAACTCTTAATATTAGAATATCGTTTTTTCGGTGGACAGATTCCAAATGTTTAGTTAGGTTAGTATTCGTATTAAAATTTGTGTTTATAGCTCCAGTAAGTATTATACTATTATAATTTGGAGTAAGTGTATATATTTCTGATTCAAGTTCTTTACTATAGTTATGGCGTTTGGAGGTTTTTAGATAACTACAATTAGCGAAAAATCCCCCCGGAAATACACCTCAACAAAAAGAAAGTCAGCGACAGGATAATTAGCCTGTGGACTCCCTCCCACTACTGAACCCCTAAGACTTTGATGTATATAAAGATGGACCCCGCCCCCCTTTTCTCCTCTCTGTCCTTACGAAAGAGCGTGTAACCCTTCAAAAACATTGAACTGATCATTACCGTGGCAAAAGCTTAACTTGTCCATGAAATGATTAAACAGTTAAAATCCCGATATATGTTATTATTTTCCAGAAGACGAAGCACGCAGTAAATTATAGATTAACAGCAAGAGTTAATAACAAAAAGAAGCTAAATCCCCAAAAGAGGATATATATGAATTCAAGATCTTTAGTACATGTAGTATGACAAGCTATACCGCAAATTTTCAAGAGTAAAATAGAAATCTATGCTCTAGGGCGAAATATACCCCTTTTGTAATGTGTGAAACATTTCTTCCCGCATGACCTAATAATAAATTGTTGTAAATACCTTAATGTAACAAATGGATTTATCACTAACCGAAATATGCCAAACAGATTACGTATAAGTAGAAATAAGCAGAGAAATCAAGAACTCAACAAAAAAAAATGAAAAGAAACTAAAATAAAGTTCTTTAAGACAGGATATTTACTTAGAATGATGATATTGTTCCTAAAGATGATCCTACGTCCATAAAGTGATTCCTAGCGAAATCCATCAAGATCCTGCAGTTGAGTAAGTACAATTCTCCGCGAGCCTTCCTCCTTACGGAAGAAGATCTTACCACCAGAAATCCATAGAAACTTTAACTTCTTAGTTTTTTTCAAAGTTAATGCCTCGTTATATATAAGACCATTGTACTTTGCTAATGTTTATCTGATGCAGACAACGTATTCATCCCCACCAGACCAGCTAATAGTTTTTGTCGAAAAATATCGCATTTTCTTTCGCTTCTCAAATAAACGAAAAGAAGTTTCCTGCTGGCTGAATTTCGCAATTCTAATTGGCGGCTGCGACTGGCCTGAAGCATTTATCTCAAAAGGCCGTGTTCTAAAAATCGAAATAAGACCATCTTTGGAGTAAGAAATCTCCAAAGCGGTGACAATTTGATTCATAACAGTGAGCTACCTGGGAAGTCAGTTTCTTTTCATTGGCTGAATGTTTCCTTGTAATTTTCTGAAGCTCTTGAATTTTAGTACCATTAGTCGCAGGAGTCGTTTCAACCGTAGTTATGCGGCGAGAGTTTTGAATTATATTATTCTACATGCTGTTAATAAAAGTATCTAATTTGTTCTGAAATTTCTCAAATAAAGCCGTCATATGCTTGAGAGATGCTCCTTGAACCTAAGTTAACGATTTTATGATGGCATCATTGACTCATTGACCTTATTGTCTTAAATGAAGACGAAGTTTTCCTTTCCCGTCGAGCGATTTTATTCAATGCCAAAATTGAGCAGGCATTGCAAAGCCACCTCTTGAGGCCATTTTTCACCTTATCTTTACGCATCCATTGTGCACAAAATGCTAAATTTTCCGCATGTTATAAGGCCAGGAGCACTTCTTGTGATTGCACCACTGCAGATGCCACACGTTACCATAATGGCAGGCGTCGGTTCGAAACTGACGCAGACAAAAGGTTCACAAACTCAAGATTTCTGACAGAAATCTAGCAAACCATTCAGGAAATTCGGAGGATGACCGCTCTCATCATTCAGTGCCGTACCGATGAAGCTTTATTCCCACACTCCCACCCCCTGCTAAAAATTTTGGATTCCGACATTAGTCCGAATTTATCCGAAATCAATCCGATTCATGATTTTTTTCCGAAATATGTCAGATCTAATCCGAAAACAGTCCGAAATTTGTCTGGTAATGTCCAGAATCTGTCCGGACCATAAATTTCGACTCCGGAGAGTCCGATTTGATCCAAAATTAGACCGAAATTCAAAACCTGAAATGATTTTCGTCAAACGGAAAGTGGAAAATAGTCTGGTCTACTCCGAAATTTATCCAAACATAAGTTTCTACTCTCGAAACTCAGTACCTGAAATTATTTTTGTTGAAAATGTTGGAACGGGGTGCACAAGAGTGGCGAAATCTATTAAGCACTCCAAAACTTAACAACTACCCATGATTATTCGTTGTTGAGGTTTCAAAAATGCTCTTTGAACATTTTCTAGACCCCAGAAGGAGTTTCGAAGTGGCGACAGCGAGGGTAAGTATCTGGGTTTTCGGAAAAATCCAGTAACTGCTAAGAAATGAGAGTAAAGTGGTTGTAGCAACAAAAGCAAGGACGCGAAGTGCGCAGGAAGCCAACTCACAGCTGATGGCGCTGATAGCTGAACCGTACTTGATCGTACTACGAAAATGCACTGTCGATAGAAGTCGCATCTGTCTTGGCGGGAATTTTAAATTAGAATGAAAAATGCAATTAGTGATTTTCTTTTTAATTATTTATTGACATGTCCGAATGATTAGAGAATGCATCAGCATCACTGCAATTTGAATGAAAAATAAATTTCTCCTTGGAATAATAAACTTGGTCTCGGAATAGAAAAAGTGTGGCAAGTGATAAAAGGATGCCGCTGTGAACTCGCTAATAATATTCGATAATAATTTTGCAATTTAAAAGGATAATATTTATTGAATTATTTACATACTTGCAGGAGAAATGTGATTTTCTCATTGAAAATAACAAAATCTGCAAACCTTTGCAGACATTTTAAAATCATCGCCCTTATTCACAAAGATTCATTATTCTTAGATATCGAAATAGTGTATTTGGAGAGATTAAATGTACAATGAATGAAAATAGAAATTATTCTATACAGCAGACTTCGAAATTTAGTAAAAATTTTTTGCAGGAAAAATTTGAAAAAAAAAATTTGCAGGACACATGGATTGAAAATGCTACATTTGCAAATATAGAAACAATTTTCAATTTCAAGGGTTCATATGGGCCATAAGCTGAAATAATATATACAGGCTGGAATTTTCCTGCCTTTAGAAACGACCTTTTCTCACTCATCGGCTCTCCATCAAACATTCCTACATTCCACGCTTACTTCAACTTCTCTTCTTCTCTCTACCACCAACGCGTTTCACTTTCCCCTCACTCGCTCCCCTTGATATTCATCTAATCAACTTAGCTTGACAAGAACTCACTTATCCATCCACAACCTCGGTCCGTCAGGCCCAAACCGGTTTACTCTTCTCAGTATTTTCACCCCCCCCCTCTCTCCCTCTCCCTATCCCCCCTCTCTCTCTCTCTCTCTCTCGCTCTCACGTCCGCCTCCCGTGCCACTCTCCTCTCTTTTCTCTCCGTTTTTCCACAAGCAAACCCCCTCGCCTCGCTTTCCCCGCGCCCGCTTGCTATATACCGTTAAAAATATCGAGATTAATAAGGTTAGGATATTTTAGGGAATTTGAGTTGGATTTATATTCCTTGCTGCTCAACTATTTAAATAGGTAATAGGCAAAGGTTGCAAGGTCCAGAGAAAGAGTGTCCACTAATTACTGTTGAAGAAGTGAAGCAAGTTATCGCTAGAACTCAGAACTTTTCAGAGCCAGGACCAGATAAAATCAACAACTTCTGGTGGAAGAAGTTCACTTCCACGCACCAACATCTAGCTCATATGTTTACTACTTTCTTAAACGGAAAACAACCCATCCCGCAGTGGCTAGTGGAAGGAAGCAGCATATTGATCCCTAAGACCGGAGATTTGTCACGTCCAAAGAACTACAGGCCCATAGCTTGTTTAAATACCAGCTACAAGCTATTCACTGGCATCATCAAAGAGAGGATATTAACATCTATCGGTCTATGGCTTGGATTGACTACCGTGAGGCATTCGATAACACGAACCATGAGCTACTTATGAAGCTCCTCGAGTGCTTGGAGGTGCATCAAAAAATAGTGAGATGCATAAAAGAGCTTATGCTCTTGTGTCGGACAAGATTTGTCATAACACCTGACAAAACACAAGGGACTACCAGCTATATCACATATGAGAGGGGGCCTACCAAGGAGACTCTCTAAGGCCGATACTTTTCTGCATCTCCCTCTTGCCTCTATCCATTGTGCTCCGAGGCAACAGCTTTGGATACCTATGTGGTCTGTTGAACAGAAGAAAATATAAGGTAAATCACCTTTTATACATGGACGACCTTAAACACTTTGCGTCCTCGAAAGAGGACCTTAACATCCTTTTGGAGGCGGTGAATAGTGTAACGTGAAGTTACAGTAGGGCCCTTGCTCCATCCGGCACTGATCTAATTCGGAAGGGGTGAGGCCCGAAATTTGGCGATTGGGGTCGACAAATCCCGAAACTATGCTAGCAGGTTGTCGACCACAGATCGCTAGTTCTTGCTATTGCGCGACAGTGAATAGAACCAATCCTCGCCGCGTAAGTCAATTCGATACCCCACCCCGCGTAATTGTGCCCGTGAGTGCCTGTGCCTAACCATCAAAGGATACAGTAGATTAACCAGAGCACGGTACCAGACATTTTCCAGTTCAACAAACCATAGGTCTCTTCGGCTTTCCAATAACCAGTCTTCATTAATACGAAATCTCTGTAAGTGGTTAAGTAAATCCATGTTAAATCGAATCCATAGCTTGTGACTGACTATAACTACACTCAGCTTCCTACTTCCCCCAACTCCCCTTACTCGTGACCAATTTCCCGGCATGAGACCACAATTGGCGCCCAACGCCTTAACCAACATTTCCTAAAAAGTACAAAATCCAAGCTTTTTCCCACGCTGAGCAATTGACGAGGAAGAAGGCAGAAATTTTAAAATTTTTGTACATTTGGTAGAATTTATAGACCAAGAAGTGCTCGAAAATCCGCAAGATACAAGAAAGATCCATGTTGAGAAAAGTTTAGATTTTAATTTGTCTTAAATATAGAAATAAGAAAAATAGTGAAATAAAAGTCCAATTTGCATAGAGAATAAACAGAAACAGGAAGAAAAATGACAGGTTAGGTAAGAAAAAATACAGAGAGTGAATCTAACTAGGAAAATAGGCAAGAAAAAGGCAAAATGGAAGAGAAATCGGTTCGGAAAATTTTAAAATTGAAAAGTGAAAGTGACGCAATTGCGTAAGCTCACCAATTCGACGCGATCAAAAAAAAACACATGTGCGGAATTTCCCTCGGTCAAGATCAGGGCCAAGCGTTTTTTCATATTTCGCTAGCCTCCTGTCGACTTTAAAGAAAAGTAAAGTCGATACCACACAAAATAAATTTAAAAAAGTATATTCTGACTGCAAATTTAATATTTTGACGGATTCTTAAGTGAAAGTCAAGGAAATTAAAATATTGAAAAAAGAAATGTGCGAAAATTAGATAAAATGTTTCTTTACATTATTCTCAATACAGAAAATTGATTAAAACGAAAGATATCCGCAAAGTATGATAGAAAACGAAAGAATTGACAGTTTTAGTAATAATCAAACATGAAGTCGTTTCATTTCTGAACACAAACACGCGTATAATTAATGAATTAGACGAATTGATTGCTCACGACGAATTTCTGAATAGAGAAAGGGAAGCGTTAAGGAAAAGACGAGAATTAATGGTAAAACAACACGCAAGTATAGTAAAGGAAAAACTAAACCCGAGGGCACATAGTTCGTTCGAATTACGCGAAAATGGGCGCGAATTCGAAAAAGAAAATAGATGGATGGAATTTAAAAGAAACTTAGTGGGAAATAATGTGAACAAGAAAATTAGCAGTAAACGAAGTGTACATTAAACAGTGCATTTCGAACCGATAATAAATAGAAATAGGGAAAATCCGAATCGTAAAAATACTCAAAATAAAATATTAGAAAATGAATACAGATGGCCCGAGCAGGAAACTCGCTATCAAGAAAGATAAAGTGATTTAAGGGAGAGGATGCGCCATAGGTTTGACACGTAAGGCTCAAGACGAAGCGATGGGTTCACGGAAAATTTAAAAAGGTCGGAAAACAGAACTCGTGAAAATAACAGCGATTCTGAAAATGAAGTTAAAGAGAATATAAATTGGGTTCAAGTTGGTCAAAACGAAGATCTACCTTTGCCCAAAATAATAGTCGACTAGATAATAGCAGATGGCCAGATTCTAGACAAACCCAATCTAGGAATACTCCAACCCAGAATAATGCGAATATTCCAGCGGACTATTTTCCGTTTCGAATGATTCAAACCCCATTCCAGATCATGTCGAATTAGCCATTTAAATTTAAAAGTAGCAAAGACGACAGCCCCGTACAATTTTTATAAGACTTATACAGGTTTAAAAAAGGATATCATGTTACATCCCGAAATTTTACCAAATTGGATGTAACGCCTAGCTAGGCGCAACCTACCTTACCTCACATCTTTCCGGCTAACTCTATTAACTATAAGCAAGAACATTACCGATCTTCTCTGAGTTTGAACTTAAGTATGGTAACTACACTACGGTCGGTAAGACAGAGACCACAAGATAACTAAAGTATTACCACGAAGGGATAAGAACTTAGAGGCTACCGATAACTTAGCATACGTTCGGTTAATGAGAGATTGTAATTTCAGACTCTACCGCTATAAGAAAGTTAAGTATATTTAATAACATACGAATGTATGCATATTCCTAATAATCTGAAACATAAACAATAACAAAGTAAAACTAATCATATGGAACATGAATGCACATGTATGTCTAAAAGTAAAGTAATAAGATATCGATATAATGTCATACTACAGTTTACTATCAAACTATAACCCACCTAGTAGAGAAACATGCGCATAGTCAGGCAAGCTTGTAACCGAAAGTGTCTGACTAAAGATATTGCCTACAGCTAAGCTAACGTGTAAAATCCAAACTCTAACACAGTCCGCGTAGGGCTGATAAGTAACACACAATCCCATAATAAATAATTGGTCAGGTCTTACCAGCCTGACATAATCAGCATACTAGTCTCTCTCTTTTTCTATTTTCCATACTACCCTCGCCTTTTGCTCGGGACGTGACAGCTGATTTGGTGGCAGCGGTGGGATGGTGACTTCCGTTTAAATTCAGTGTTTTTATTAATAATTTAACTTCAGTGTAGTTTTAAGATAGCTATTTCATCGGCACTCGAGAGTATAAGTCCTTCTTAGATACGTTGCGCGGTCACCTTCGGGGCAAGGCAAAGTTCGAAGTGCAAGATAGGCGTTGGTATACTTCGAGTGCTGGCAAGCTCTGCCCTTGTTAATAAACCTACAAAACACCCTGAACTAACCTTGTATGTACTCTTTGTAGCAGGATTGTACAAGTGAAGGGTTTAAATCCACGTCATCGAAGATCATCACTCAACATTCGCGTTTAGTACCATTCCGCGAACTAACAGTAATTCAAAATAAGTCTTAGTTTCGAATTTCACCATTTAAATTCGAAATATTGTAAATAAACCACAATCGTGTGGAAATTCCATCTAAAAGAGAATCAAGGGGTCACAAAATTAATTAACTCGAAAATTCCAACCTTTCCGTCATTTAAGCCATCCGAATCTTTTAAAAATTTCAACCTTTATAATTTAGAAAAATTTATGAGCCTGTATTTGACCATAAAACTTGCCAAACATTTAATTAGATACTGGATTTTCACTTATTAATTGCATGCTTCCCTTTATTTCAAAATCTTTACATTTTAGCAAGAACAAATCTCAATCCATTGTGAGTTTTCTTCTCTTACGAATTGATCACCCTTAGATGGAATTCTTACAATAGATTCACTCATCACAATCTTTTCAAATTGTAACAAACGTTCAAGATTATAACTTCTATTCATAGATTACCTACAACTAGCCTCAGCATATTACCCCTTTTATATCATTTTGCGTTTTTGTTAAACGCGCTTCAGGCCATACGACTCACTGAATTATTATCATAATAGTTTAATACATTCAGTGATAGCTTGAACTATCTCAGCAGAGATATTCATAAAACACGGACTCTTTTATTCGTTCTTTTCAAAGTCTGATTGTCTAGCCTTTACTGCCTTTTTCCACTGTATAACAAAGTCGTCTGTTTGCCAGTGATAAACGCACAGATACGGTCAGACATTTAGCTTTCATTTTAACGAACCTTATTGTATCTATAAACACAATTTGCAATTAACTTATGAAATAGAAGTCCAATTTTAAAAATAAAATTTTTAAACTGTATAACTGACATTGAATCCAATCTGAGTTCTCTCTCTCGGATTGATCACCCTTAAATAGAGCTCTTATAATAGATTCATTTGTTATAATCCATTCAACTTTTAATAATTGTTAAATGTGAATATCCGACTGCTCTTTAACCTAATATGCAAATAAATTCTGAAACTAAAAACCTAAAATTCATATGAATTACTTCAAAACTGAAGTAGGTGAATTCGTTTGCGATTCATCCTACGTTATTTAGAAGCTTCAAGCGGTTAAATGATCACCCTTCATTGATATTCATAATTCTTGAACTTCTCCTATAAATTCACCCGCATTTACAAAATATAGATATATATGCATATATATATATTACAAAATGCCAAACGATCCAAATGAAACTCAATTTACCGACGATATCAATCGTACACTCAATGAAGCCATAATGACTTCCATGGCCAGTGTTTTACCGTACAACAAGGGGTTATAACATCCCTACGTATGATGAAAAACACATGCCCGTTAGAGATTTCATACAAGATGTTGTAAACGGTGAATCTTCAGTACCAGCAAATTGTGAAAAACAATACCTTAGAGCAGCTTTATCCCGATTAAAGGGTGCGGCCAGAAATAGCATTCACGGAAAGAGTTTTGCGACAATTAATGATTTAATTAAACATTCAAAACAACGTTACGCCCCTCGTAAGACCTATGCGCGATACCTGCATGAAATTTCTACTATTAGAATGAGTCGAGAAGAAAACGTCAGTAAATTCTTCGATTACGTGATTCTTTTAGGATCTGGAGCTCAAGCCGCACTTGAAGATAAATATCCCAATGTGGAGGAACTCTTAGCCCCACTAAACGACTGTGCTCTTGAAGCTTTTAATCGTGGATTGCCCGATAGTATTTTAGGTCTAGTCGAAACACGCAACCCTTCAAACTTAGATTCCGCTCTGAAAGTCGCGCTTGAGTACGAAGCAAGACAGCAGTTAAATTCTCAATATCCGACAAACCCTTATCATGAGTCTAGATATTTTGACCCCAGTTATTTTGTCTCATATGATCAAAATCCTAGTGCTCATGTTCGTTTTACAATGACTGCACACCCCTATGAAGCTCAAAAACCAAACAGAATTTCCGACACGCAAGAATCTTCGGATTTTCCGTTTAATCATATTCCTTCATACGAGCATCTGCATACATTTAATCCTTACCCTTATTTTACAAATGCTTCGTTGCAAACTACAGCGTATCCTAATCCATATCATTCACAGGATGAAATCATTATGCTACCCCCTTTTTTAACGAATACAGACCATTTAAACTAAGAATCTGTTCGTCGTACAGACTCAACGACGAGCATGGAGAACTAGAAGCGTCATACAAGCTTACAAGTCATAATAAAACACAGACAATTTTAGAAACAAAATTTAATTTAGAATCGCCAGCAGTAGAATTTTCATCCCCTAGTTTCAATAAAACAAAAGTTTCCTTTTTAATCGATACAGGAGCCGATATCAATATTATAAAGTTAAATTCGACAAAGAATTATTAGTAAACGAGGGAGATTCTATAGAGATAACAGAAATAACTCAAGAAAGAATTTACACTCTAGGCACAATAAGGCTACCCATAGAAAAATCCTTGGTAGTCTTTCACGTTGTCGATCCAGATTTTCCTCTACACACAGATGGAATTCTAGGAGGAGAATACATTCGACAAGAAGAGGCTAAAATTTCATTCCGGCATAATTATCTAGTTACTCATTTGAACCCTTTGAAACCTATTCCTTTTATCGATAAGGATTCAAAAATCGCGCAGGATCAGATAATCGATTATAACGGAAAAGAATCAATACAAAAATTCAATATGAAAACCGTAGATGAACTTGAACTAAATAGTGAAACGGAATTCGATCAAAGAATAAACTCAATTATAAACCGGGCTCGAAACGAACTAAATAAACTCGAAACTCAAGGAGTTAGAAATGAAGAAAGTGAAGAAAATAAATATGTAGATGCCCCAGAAAAGATAGAATCTTCCTCAAACACTCTAAAATATCCTTCAACCGACAATCTAGTTTCAATAAAGCATAAGGGTGGTGAATCACCACAAGCCATATTGACCCCATCAGAAAATTCAACTGGAACCACAGCTAAGCCAGGGACCTTAAGATCTGTAATAAATTACAAATCGCGATATATGCGTCCGTTGCAGGCAGAACGCGAGCTGGGTGTCAGGCGTAGCTGCTTTGACAAGTTGCGAGGGGAGAATTTAAGAAGAGGGTTACCTATTTTACCCGAAACGTGATCTCAAAACACTTATAACGGAAAGGCCAGAAACATAGTAGCATCAACATTCTTACCAACCTATTAATGCATATCTCTTTTGTATAGACGGAACAACACCAACGTTTGCATGAGGAAATGCTTCATTGGTAAAAAATGTATCAACTATCTCTATACCTCTATACATTTACGTATATTCATATATATGTATGTATGAATGCATATATATGTATATACAAATATTGAACCTAAATTAGAGATCTTTCGTACTGGGCAGTTGTCTCCCTGATTTAAGAATAAGAATTGGAAAAAGATTGAATACGTGACTTTGAATAAGTCTCATTAGATTATTGCATTTTCCAAAAATTCAAAATGTATGCATTTCTAAAACTGCTAAAATTTGAAAAATTTCTTTTTCAAAATTTGAAATTAATATATTTCCTCCGAAAAATCGATTGATTCAGAGGCGCACTCATTGATTCAGGGGATCGAGCTCATTGAATCAAACAAATGCATCAATCTGGACCTTTTGAGTTCAAAGAAATTAATTTACTTCAATGTTTGAAAATTTTTGTTTGTTAAAATAATACATTTAGAGAGTTCGATTCTTTGAATTAATATAGCAATGTGTCTGGTTCAAATAAGGGATCACTACTTTAGATCAATAGATTCCTGCGACTGAACAATGGGACTCAAGGAACACTGTTGAAAAATGGTATTAACTTCAAAACATCAAAGCATATTAAAATTAATGCCTCAAGCCTATGAAATCGATATGAGGAACCTGTTTTCTTTATTCTTTATTCTTCACAGTTGAAAATGTTTTCAATTTTAATATACATGTACATTAATTTCACAATATGATGATATATTGAAAATAATTTACGGTATATGCAAATGACTTTAATCCCATGTATATTAAATTTTGATCAGATTTTGACAGTGTTAAAAATTAAAAACAAGATACCTTCTACGATTTAACCGAAAAGATAATTGACTTTTAAGTCAAAAGTTCAATTACGCTAAATAAATATCAGCTCTTATCTATGATTAA